>PVJS01008223.1:26780-53874 GCA_004027185.1 Glis glis | reverse complement strand
GATGTTGGTATTTTGATAGGGATTGCATTGATTCTGTAGATCATTTTTGGCAGGATGGCCATTTTGATGATGTTTATTCTGCCTATCCAAGAGCAGGGAAGATCTTTCCATCTTCTAAGATCTTCTTCAATTTCTTTCTTCAGTGTTCTATAGTTTTCATTGTAGAGGTCTTTCACCTCTTTGGTTAAGTTTATTCCTATTACCATACTTTTTCAAAGAGACATATGTAAAGTCTCTCAGGAATAACAAGATTTCCTTATTTATTCCAATCTCCTACCACCAAAAAAATTAATTTGACTCACCAATTAAGAGGATGGGCCTCAAGAAACAGATACCTAGCCAGGCATGGTATAATCCCAGTACTTGGGAGGCTGAGACAGGAGGATTGCAGGTTCGAAGCCAACCTCAGTGATTAAGTGAGACCCTCAGCGACATAGTAAGCCTCTATTTCAAAATAAAAAAAAATGAAAAGAGTTGGGGTTATAACTCAGAGGTAGCAATGCCCCTAGGTCAATCATCAGGGAAAAGAGAAAGGAAGGAAGGAAGGGCCTAATCTGGCCTCACAGTACTCAGACATAAACATTGGGAAAGAACTGTAGTCCCTGGTAAGGATGGAAAATCCCCAAGCCTTCCTGTGTGTTTGCCAAGAAGGACCCAGAATGTCTCAGAAGGGTGGGAAAGGATTCTGTAACAGAAAGACACCCATCAAATCCGCAGAGGTCAGACCAGCAGAGATGTTCATATCCATGCCAACAATAGCAAATCTACAGACTGTGAAAGGACATCTTTCCTCATTGATGTCCACAGACTGAAAGGAACATTGGATAATTGCTACCATGGGACTGTGGGATCTTAAATTTATCTTAGAAAAAAGATAATATTGGCTGATTTTCTTTGCTTTTAGAATGTTTCCTTCTGAAGAGCTGTGACCTACGAGCAGTAGAATAAGTGCCAGTTTTGGGCACTTGTCAATGAAGGGTGAAGAGCATTGTCTATAGAGTCTTGAGTTCAGTTGAGTCATCTTCCAGCCAAATAATTCAAGTGAGTGACTTGTAAATATTGGGTCTCCACAATCTCACAGACAGACCAAATGGTAGAAGTATGAACCACCGAAGTAACCCCATGTTGTCACGCCAAAGCCATCTCTCGTACAGTTTTGATTTCATCTAGATGTCTCTGGATGTGTGTTCCAATGAATGTTAGTCCCACAAGATATTAATAGTCACAAACAAAAACAGACTCTGTGCTTCATCAAAGATCAACCTCTTAAACAGTATAAATATAAACTGAGTATCTGTACTCACAGAAGATTGGGAAGTCTTCTATTGCAGACCTCTCCAAATAATGTTTCTTAAGGTGTTATTTTTTTAAGTATAGGTCCCATTCGTGGGTTAACATTCTACTGCATGTTCTATGCAACATACTTTTGAAAATGTTGAGCTGTTGGACTAGACCTAGGAAGTTTAAGTTAGCCCTATCCCACATGACCACAGCCGATATCATCTCTCCAATATACGCACAAATGTAAGCCTGTATGGATAAGTTCCTTGTCTGTCCCATTCATCTTATGGAAACCATCTGCCCTTCCCACCTTGTTAGGTGGATGACTGATTCTCCTAAAAGTAACAGAAGAATAACAGAGGCAACAAGAAGAGCACAAACACCAGAAATAATAACCTCGCATTCATATTATCACAGGTACATTTGCATAACATGCAACTTGATTCCTCTTACACCTCTGCTCAAATACCTTCCATGGCTACTGAGATACATTGCATACTAAACTTATTTAGGGAGAATGATAAGATGGATCCATGGATAGGCAGAAGAATAGATAGGTGTGTTTAGATATGTTAATTCAATAAGCCACTTCCTGGTTTGGTTTTTCTTTATGCTTGAAAATTTCCATAATAAAAGGTTGAGAGGAAAAAAATATCCCATGGGATACTTATTGAAGCATGAAAGACGCTCATTCTGTTTGTTGGATGAAAACCACAAGTGTGTAATAAAGACTTTGACTGTTGAGAATTTCAAGTGACAGAAGTAGCAGAAATCACAACATGATTTAAACAATGGATGTATGTTTTAGTTAGATATAGACTGTCTCCTCTAAAGAGCTCATTTATTAATCTTCAGGGTTGATAGAGTTAAGCCATGAGAGTTGTACTTTCATCAGCAGATTTATCTGGGTGGAATCCTAGGGTGTGACTGGAGAAGGCGGGACCCTGGGGGTGTGGCCTGAGGGATTGTGCTGGTGTCTTTGACTCCCCTTGCTTGCTTGTGTCTCTCTTGCTTCCAGCCTCAAGATGTGAGAGCAAAGCCCCGTGCTTTCCCTCTCTCCTCTTCCCACTGCCATCCCCTGAGATTTACAATCCCCAGCCTCACACGGACTGAACACCAAAATCCCCAAGGAAACCATGCCCAAGGTCTAGACTAAGATAAATTCTAGTCTCGGTACTATCGCCAATTGTCCACAACACATTCATCAAGTTACTTATTACAATTATACTTATCCCACAACTACCAAATAGAAGTCATGTCAGCTGTTTCAGAGAGAGTACTAAGTCAACACACACATGGCTTGGAGACAGTGCCCCTGAGGCCTCTTGCTTAATGTGACTCCTGGATCCCCTTTAAGGTCCACTCAATAAGACACAGATGTAGGACTCATAATCACATTCCTGGCCATTGTACAATAGAGTCCACAAAGTATTTTCCACATACATTACCTTCCTTAATGCCCATAGCATGGCTCCTAAATGTTATCTCTCTTTTAAGGATGAGTTAAATGAAGGTCAAAGACTTTAAAAATTTTGCTTAAAGTGAATATTGATGTCAAAGACCAAATCCAGGTCTCCTGGGTCTGAATCTTGCTCTGTTTTCATTCTACTACCATCTGTTCCGCTCCTAGAGCCATCAGCCCTCTCCCATCAGATGTGGCTCTATCACTTTAAATCGAAGTAACTCAACCTGGAATGGTTGGTATATCTAACTAAAGGCCATAGTATGACTATGTTTCTCCCCTGCAGATGTTACCTGAGCCCATAGTATCAATAGTAATGGAACTCGGTGGCAGATCCCCACATCATCTGTCAGTCTCATGACTAGTTTCCTAGCGAGGAGTAAATCGTCCTAACTGCCTTTGTCAAGAGGAAAGCAGACACCACTTAAGCCATCACACGGATTGTTCTGCAATACAGAATCACAGGTAGAAATCATGGGAAAATGGGTTTACACTGTCAAAATATATAGTAGGTCATAATAGATCTGGGTCACTCAAATCTACTGATGTTTTAGGAATGATAGAAATATTGGTGATCTTCAAATTATGCTATGTTGCACATATTAATCTATCATTATGAATTTCACTATTATGTATAATGCATCAATATAAAATTAACTAACAATAATAAAATGTCAAGTTTTGTTTTGTTTTGTTTTTTGCGGTACCGAGGATTGAACCCAGGGGCGTTCTATCTACGCACTACGCCCCCGGCCCTATTTTTTATACTTTTTATTTTGAAACCAGGTCTCACGAAGTTGCGGAGGGCCTCACTAAGGAGAGAGAGAAAGAGAGAGAGAGAAAGAGAGAGAGAGAAAGAGAGAGAGAGACGGGGGAGAGAGCTGAGGCTGGCCGCGAACCCGGATCCTCCGGTCTCCGCCTCCCAAAGTACTGGGATTACAAGCGTGCGCCACCACGCCCGGCTTAAAATGTCAAGTTTTTAAAAATTCAAGTTTGTTCTCCAATATGCAAATTTAAAAAGTGATGGATGCTTTAGTTAAAAAGAAGAAACAAAAACTTATCAAAGATTTACAGACTCGGTGAAAACCAACTTCGGAATTCTTTCATATCAGTTCAATCTATGTATTGAGAATAATAAAGGTATATTTTTGTGAAATTTTTAAAATATAATTTAAAAATGAAATATTTGTGGTCTCTGTTTAATGTTTTGACCCAGAGGACCCCCAGACATTTTTGTATCCATTTACACTTTAGGTTTCCTGGTAGATTTCTTTTGAAACCACCTGCTAGAAAAGAAAAATTCTTGAAAATAATCTTTTACTCTAAAATCTTTAATTTTACCCATGGGATACTGGAGTTCCACACACAAATGAACTCACTCCAGGTCACTTTAATAGGGAAGATGGGTAGGATTATCCCGCCACAATGGGAACTCCAGATTTCTTACTCGCACTGCATGAAGCATCTCTTAGTAATCCCTCGGGGACCCAGCCCGACTGGGACTCTAAACATATGTGTGGTGGTTACCACAGCAAAGAAAGAGGCACTAGCGAGTCCATGCTCCTTCCTACACGTGACACACACGAGTCCATGCTCCTTCCCACACGTGACACACACATCTTCCACTCACATTTCATTGTCCAAAGGAAGCCACATGGCCGCATCTCCGTTCAAGGCGCTGGAGACATGCAACCCGGTACCTCACCAAAGGAAGGGAAATGCCATGCCTGTGGACAGCACTATTGGCAACCAGTTAAGAACAGAGCCAAAAACAGAAATCTAGTGACCTGGCTAGTTAAGCATAGAGCCAAAATTAGAACACTCTGATGTGTCTCCCCACTTCCCTGGCCTTCAAGGCCGGGATAAAATTCCAACTTCTTCACGAAGCTCTCTCTCACTGCCCTGGCCCACATTTTGCTCTCCCTTTATTCCACTTCTCTGACTTTAAGCTCTGTCTACCCGACATCTTCCCTCCTTTTAGGGAGTGTATATAATGAGATAAACATACTTGTGCACTGAGCACACACATACACAGTACAGTTGTTAAGAGACCTCTCCATTGCAGAGCATGGTGGTACACACCTTTAACCCCAGTATTTGGGAGACTGAGGCAGGAGGATCACAGGTTTGAGGCCAGCCTTAGCAACTTAGTGAGACCTGGTCTCAAAATAAAAAGGACTAGGGGTGTAGTTCAGCGGTAGAGCACCCCTGGGTTCAATCCCCAGTACAACACAAACACACACACATACACACACCTCCCCATTGGTGCTAGATTCTACAGTCTCAAAAATAGGTGCTAGAAAGAGAAATATTCTTTTCTCCTGGATTCAGATAGGTTCTTCTCCCTATCAATTCCCTGACTGAAGCTATGTGAAATTTAATAAGGCCTCAAATACAGAAATAGAATCTTAAGAATATAGTCCAATCTCTTCCCCTGCTAATTGAGCTTCTCCTGAGACATGTACATGCCCCAAACTTTGAGTGTCCCCATCTTGTGTGTCCTTGACCACCTCTTTCAAATGTTACCTTGACTCCGTAATATCACTTATCCTTCCTTCAAATAATAAATATATCTAACAGTTACTAAACCTTTACTAGCTGTCAATTATTTTGCTAAGTACTTTATAATCACAAAAACATGGAGGTAGATATTACTTTTCTTTCTTAGAGATTAGAAATTCCAAGGATGCAAAGTTTAAGGCATTTCCTGAAGTCTCACAAGTAAGTCTAATCGATCCAAGACTCACATACAAACCACTCTATTGCACTCTTTACTAATATTTTCCTTTGTTTTCTCACAAACTTAATTGTCTCCTCTTTGTCACAGTGAAGTCCTTGGCAACTTTTCATAGAAGTTGGTGTCTCACACCATCCTGATATCAGGTCTTATAAGGGGACAGAATAAAATGATAGAAACCTAGAATGCTATTTTACCACAGAAGGTTCAGGAATCTCCAAAGTTCTAGGGAGTCTTTACATTAATAATAGCTTTTATAAATAAATCATATAATTTAAAATATATTATCTAATTTAAAGCCCATTTATTCATTGAAGAAATGTTCAAGTGTTTAAAAATGCCAAGTCACACTAACAATTCCACGAAATAGGAAACTAGGGATTGCCAATTCTTCTTCACAAATGATTTAACCCAGGCTCGGGAAGAAACCCATAATTTGCCCAATGTCACACCAAATCATTTGATGACAAAGTAAGGACTAGCGCAAGGAATCCCAACTCGTGGTCATATGTCTTGTCATCCAGCATTTCTGCAGACTATATTTTCCACCAAAATTGTTCAGGGCGAGTTGCTTTATTTGAAACCAAAAGTTTGCCTAATCTTTGTACTTTCTGCTACTGTTCTCTATGGTTCCCTATTGTTACAAAAGAAATTCAGGAAAGAAAAACAGCTCCAGCTAGTTGGAACCATGTTTACAAAGGAAAAATAATATATATATAGTCCCCTAATGTAAATAAAACTTCAGAAAACAGGTCTCACTTGCTTTCTATCCTTGTATAAAGTTGTTGATGGTAGTGGCTTCCTGACTAGTCTTCTGTATTCCTACCAGGGAGTAATTTTATTTTATTTCACAAACACTTGTGATACACCAGGCAGTATTCTAAGTGCTTTACAAAGTCTTTAGGCGTCACGAAATTGCTGGAACATTATTTCAAACATGTCGTCTACCCCAGAACCCTGGACATGCTCCCAACTGCCTCCCAGATTGGAAACTCCTTATCAAGAGTCTCTAGCCTGACAATGCACCAGAAACTTCTTCGCCAAGTAGGAAACACGATATAAGTGGGAGATTCAGTGCCTCTACCAGTTGACTTGATATTTCCCTCCCTCCAGCTTTTCTCCTCTATTCTAGCAAGTGAACACTTCTTTTCCCAATTTCCTTCTTTTCATCCCTGTGTTTTCATTCTACATTCATATTTCCTCAAACTCTTTGGGCTCAGTAAATTTCAACAATCCTTCTTAGGACCAGGTCATAACACCCCTGAGAAACGGCATCTTTGAGATCATCAAGTCTAACGCTCTTAAAGGTAAGAAAACTAGGACCCAGGGTAGTAAAAAAAAATTTCCAACTAACTAACAGAAACACTGGCACTGGGCATTGATTTCTAATACTGGACCATTTTAACAAAGAGAAAAATGCCACATCTTGACAAACACACTGGAAATCTAATCCCAGATGCATCTATACAGTAAGATTTTTAATCTGATCAAAATGGATTCATTGTCAAGTAAACAAATCACTTTTTTCTGAGACTACTGGCAATTTCTATTGTCTTTTTAGGAATTTCTTGCACTGTGCTGTGTAGTCGTATTGATTTATGTGCTGTATTTCATATTGATCCAAAAGGATACTGCCAAGGTCTGCTTTAATCTATAATTAAAGAAGAAAGTCTCCCGAGCAATTCCCTGAGAAGTTAATTCCTGGCGCTTACTTTTACACATTGCTTTTTTTTATAATCAAATATCTTATAATAGTTTAAAGATGTCCTTTACCCTTTTCACCATTTCTGCTAAAAGAGGAAAATCATGTTGAAAAGCAACATCTCTAGTCATTGGAAATAATCTCTCACATTTATATGTGCTCAGTTTTGGCTTAAGACTGTTACAGGTTGACAGTAAAAAGGCAAGCACATTGTAAATCGTTCTTCTTATCCTCTCTTCTTTTAGGCAAGTGCTTTCAGGGGTTTTTTTTTTAATAACAGTCTATTTAAATTCAGCAATCATCTTCCTTCCTGACACAAAAAGCACCAGTGATTACATGTTAAGGAAAGGCTGAGTAGAAACATAATTTGACACTCACCAAAAGGCTGAAATTGGAGGGAATCCAATGAAACTCTTATCAATAAAGCAACAACACCTCCCACTTCTCTGGTCCACGAACCCACCTGGCCACACCAGATGTTCATAACTCCATAGTCAGCCTAAACTTCTTCTATGAGGCTGCCCGAGCACTTTAACAGCGCCCCCTTTGAACATGTCTGTTCTCCACTTCTCTGCCCTCCCCCCTTGCATTCTCCTCTGCATATTCTCTACCTCCCTTTCATAGCCCTTTCTCGTCTCTTCCCTTCTCTTTCTCATCACTTCCTTCATAGAGTCATGGCACAATAAACTGGAACCTCACTAAACTTCTCTGTGACCTTTAAATGTGACCTTCTCTGTGACCTCTCTCAATGATTGCCCAACCAAAGTGATTAGAAACCCCTTTCTCTGAAGTGGTTTTTTTTTTTTTGCATGTCCAATAAACTACCACACTCATTATTTCCAAGAGATAGTAATGTCTGGAAATAATAAGTTAGGACAATCATCCCATAGTCAAGAGAAACCAAGAGTATGGTAGAGTGTGATTCGTGTCAGTGGGAAGCAGCCATCTGCGAGCATGCCAGTCCCAACCAGGGGTTTCCTATATCAGGACTCTGTGGTCAAACAAGTATTATGTAAGTAGGAACATGCTCCAAAACCCTGGGCTCTCAAACCATATTCAACTAAGGAAAATTGGTATATATAACACTAGAAATAGAATTGGAAGAGAACCAGCTTCTAACGAAGAATAAATGTCTCCCACTGAAAGAGGGCATTAAATATGGGAGTCTGCCCTACTGAAAATGTGTTCATTCTGTTGCTAATGTAAGGGAAGGAGAACTCACTTTCTGAAAGGTTCAGAGTCCTAGAACTTATCCATATTGTTGACTGCTGGAAGAGATATATTCTTCCCTTTCTTCTCCCCCCACCCAGCCCAGCTCCAGTGTAGTACCATGCATAGTACTTCCCTAGAAAGTGTCCCAACGAGGATACATAAGGACTAGATCAGAGAAGAAATAAGGGGATAAATAAAAAATTCCTAGAATTAAACAAAAATAAAGACATGATATACCAAAATCTATGGGACACTTAGAAGGTGGTTTTAAGAGGAAAATTTATAGCACTGAGTGCCCATATAAGAAAAACAGAAAGTCACCGAATAAACAACCTAATGACACACCTCAAGGACCTGGAAAAACAGGAATAATACAATCCCAAAGCCAGTAGAAAGCAGGAGATAATTAAAATCAGAACAGAAATCAATGAAAGAGAGAAAAAAAATAAAGAAAAAAGCTGATTCTTTGAAAAGATTAACAAGATTGATAAACCCTTAGCCAACCTAACCAAAAGAAAGAGTATCAACCCAAATTATTAAATCAGAAATTAAAAGGGAGAAATCACCACAGACAGTGAGGAAAATATCAGAAACTACTTTGAAAATTTATACCCCAAAAATCTGAAAAACATAGAAGAAATTGACAGATTTCTAGACACATACAAATTGAACAAAGAAGATACAGAAAACCTAAACCGACCAATAGTAAGCAAAGAGAAATAGCAATAAAAAGCCTTCCATCAAAGAAAAGCTCCAGTCCAGATGGATTCCCAGCTGAATTCTATGAAACCTTTATAGAAGAACTAAACCCAATACTACACAAGTTATTCCATGAAATAAAAGAGATGGAATTCTTCCAAACTCCTTGTATGAGAACAGTATTGCCTTAATACCAAAATTGAATAAAGATCCCTCAAGAAAAAAAAACTACAGACCAATATCATTGATAAGCATAGATACAAAAATTCTAATCAAAATACTAGTGATACACATTCTAAACCACATTGAAAAAAGAAATTGAAGATCTTAGAAGATGGAAAGACCTCCCATGCTTTTGGATAGGCAGAATAAATATCATCAAAATGGCCACTCTTCCAAAAGTGATTTACAGATTCAATGCAATACCCATTAAATTACCAAGCTCATTCTTCACAGACATAGAAAAATCAGTCCTTAAGTTCATTTGTAACAACAAAAATAAAAAAACAGAATAGTCAAAGTAGTTCTCAGCAACAAGAATCATGCAGGAGACATCACAATACCTGACTTCAAACTATACTACCAAGCCAAGCAAATCTGCACACTTACAGCCAATTGGTTTCTGATAAAGGAGCCAAAAACATACACTGGAAAAAAGATAGCCTCTTCAACAAATGGTATTGGCAAAACTGGTTAATCATATGCAGAAAAATGGAAATAAATCCCACTTTCTCAGCCTGCACAGAGTCAATTCAAGATGGATGAAGGACCTGGAAATTAGACCAGAGACCTTGCAGCTACTTGAATAGAGCATAGGTCCAACACTTCAACACATAGGCATAGGCAAAAACTTCCTCAACAAGATCCCAAAGGCACAAGAAATTAAAATGAGGATCAATACCTGGGATTGCACTAAACTGAAGAGCTTTTGTGCAGCAAAGAAAACTATCAAGAACCTCAACAGAGAGCTGACAGAATGGGAGAAGGTTTTTGCCAGCTACCCCTCTGATGGAGGACTAATATCTTGAATATACAGAGAACTAAAGAAACTCACCACTAAAAAAAACAAATAACCCAATCAAAAAAATGGGCAAGTGAACTAAATAGGCACTTCACAAAAGAAGAAATACAAATGGCAAATAAATGTATGAAAAAATGTTCAATATCATTAGCAATCAGAGAGATGCAAATCAAAACTACCCTGAGATTTTACCTGAAACAATTAGAATGGCAATCATTAAAAACACAAACAACAAATGCTGGCAAGGATGTGGAGAAGTAGGAACTCTAATACACTGTTGGTGGGATTGCAAATTAGCGCAACCACTTTGGAAAACAGTGTGGAGGATCCTCAGAAGAATGGGAATGAACCTACCATATGACCCAGCGATACCACTTCTAGGCATCTACCCAAAAGAACTGAAACCAAACTACCAGACTAATGCATGTGTATCTATGTTTATAGCCGCACAGTTCACAATTGCCAAACTTTGGAACCAGCCAAGATGCCCAGCAACAGATGAATGGATCACAAGACTATGGGATATGTACACAAATTATGTCATTTGCAGGGAAATGGATGGGATTGGAAAACATTATGCTAAATGAGATCAGTCAGTCACAAAAAGTGAAAAGTCGGATGTTCTTCCTACTATGCGGAAGCTAGGGAGAAATTGGGACATAGGAGGGACTCCAGACAAAGAAGGAGAAACCTCAGATGAGTGAAGAAGGCGACCTAACTGAGGGAGATTGGGGGAAGAGGGAAACTCCCCAATGGACAGGATGTACATACACAGACTTATCAAAGTTAATCACTATGCTGAGCACGAGAAGGAGGGAAGGGGGAGGGAATGGGGTGGGAACTGAGGGAGGGCTAAATGAGTGCTATGTGCACATATGCCTCTACCACCCTGAACCTCATCAGGATGTATGATTACAATGCATCAATAAATAAATAAATAACCACATCAAGAAAATCGTACACCATGACCAAGTTGGCTTCATCCCAAGCATGCAAGACTGGAGACTATAATGAACCAATAAAAGTATAAAAAAGCTTCTATTCACATTCCAATATAAAAAGCCCTTCTACTACATTCAAGCCCTATAATTATAGGGGCTAATCCCTAAAACGGATGCAACTGGTTTTCATGAGAGTCTTTATAGGACTCTGTTCAGGACACAAGCAGAATAGGGTACTTAGGAGAGGGAGGTGGTAACAATCTGGTACTCTGAGTACTTATATTTTCAGGAGCACAAAGTGTCAACATCCTTGGAAGCCAGATATAGCAGTGCACGCCTGTAATTCCAGTACTTGGAGGCTGAGACAGGAGGATCACAGGTTCAAAGACAGCCTCAGCAAGTAGTGATACTCTCAGCAACCTAACAAGACTGTATTTCAAAAACAAAAAATAAAAAAAGTCTGGGAGCATAGCTCAGACATAGAATGCCCCCAGGTTGAATATGCAGTACCAAAAGAATTCCTAAACATCCTTAGAGGAAACAGTGGTGTTTGCACAGTGGGTACCAGCGGCATAGAGAGTGGTAAGGCCTTCTCAAGCAACTTTGAACATGTTGTTACTGGAGCAAATATCAGCTGGTCAATGCATTTGATAGACTGGTTTCTATGCACATGTGAGATATATCTTTGGGAATCAGAAATAAGTTAATGTCAGGAAAGATTTCAAAAATCAGCCGGGCGTGGTGGTGCACGCTTGTAATCCCAGTACTTGGGAGGCAGAGACCGGAGGATCCGGGTTCACGGCCAGCCTCAGCTACTTAGTGAGGCCCTCCGCAACTTGGTGAGACCCGGTTTCAAAATAAAGTATAAAAAATAGGGCCAGGGGTGTAGGTCGGAGGTAAAACGCCCCTGGGTTCAATCCCCGGTACCACAAAAAAAAAAGATTTCAAAAATCATTGTGATTTGGAAATTAATTTATGTTAATTGCATTTGATTATAATTATAAATTAATTATGCAGTATACAATGCATACTAACATAAATATGAGCCTGTTATGACATCGCATAAGGAGATGAATATTGGATTTATGCATAAGTTTTGGGCATCCCTTTGTAGTTCTTATCCATAAGTATGACAGAGGGTGTCCTTCTCCAGTTAGTAAGGACTCTAGGTGATATGACCAGCTCTTAGCATCTCAAATATATCCCCCCAAATGCTCCTATTACCACATCCACTTAACCCCATATCATTTGATCAATATAATCATTTGATATATATGTCATAACTTCTCAACAGTAAGGCAACAACTCGTGATTTCAGAATAGACACTTAAATTAGTCCTGATTGTAATTAATAATGTGACGGGCTCAAAGAGGAGACAATAAATCACAAGCTCGATTTGGAGTGCTGTCTCAGGGATTCTTTGGCACTAAGAGCAGATCTATCTCAATCTATCACAGCTGAGGGATAATATGTCATGGGACTGTTAGCAAGACTTAAATAATGTAAAAAGGACAAGCCTCTGGGGGTATGATGGAATAATTAAGTTTCACTTTATTTTAAAGCAACTCATAAAATCTGCTTTTGGATGTGCCAAGGTGGGTGACAAATCCATTTAAATCTAACAATCAATCCAGTAGTTTTCATAGCTAACAAGTTGATATAACTTCCACAGCCCCTACCAAAAGAAAAATATTGGGGACGAAAGATATATTAGAATGAGAGAAAAATGGAGACAAGAGAAAGGATACTGTTTAATCATATGAGACCGTAAGAGGGGACTA
Organism: Glis glis; assembly: GCA_004027185.1. NCBI lineage: Eukaryota > Metazoa > Chordata > Mammalia > Rodentia > Gliridae > Glis > Glis glis. The sequence goes on along the minus strand of PVJS01008223.1, from coordinate 41,037 downwards.
AATCCACTAGCCAAAGTTCAGTTCAGGGTGGTCATATCAGCAGCATGCCTTAAATAATAAGAATAATACTCTGTCTCCATTTATCCGGTTGTCCATTCTAGCATATTTCATCGATGTGATAAAAGCTTCTGATTTCACCCACTTCCCAGTGTCCAAGATAAACTCTACCCTTGGTTGTAAACTCCCTCGTTTACCAAAATTCAGGATGGGTGAGGATGGACATGGATCTTATCAGATAGGAATTTAGGGTCCCTTTGCGAAAAATGCTTCACTATTCAAGCTCAAAGTATCTGTTCCTGAGATGCCGATAGGAAAAATAGAATTTCAAATAATGGATAAAGGTAGTTGAATATAAATTGGAAAGGAGGGAACAAACTTGTAGAGGAAAAAAAAGATGAAGAGACTTGTTTTAATGATGCTCTGGTGTGCTGTATTGATTTCACCTCCAAAATATCTCAAATCTATCTGCCTCTAGCCACCTCTGTCATCGCCCATTTACAGATGTCTCCACCACCGCAACTGCTTCCAAATTGGTCTTTCCATTTCCGCTTATGCTGTCCTTCAAAACATCCTCAGCTCGTCAACCAAAGAAATCTTTTTATTGTAAATACCATCCCAGTATTTCACCTTAAAACTCTCAATGAGTCCTTTTTACTTTATAAATGAAGTCTTTTTTTTTTGGTACTGGGGATTGAATCCAGGGGTAATCTCTGAGCCCTATTTTTTTTTTTTGCAGCACTGGGGACTGAACCCAGGGGCATTCTACCTCCAAGGTATACCCCCAGTCCTATTTTTTATTCTTTTTTGTGTGTGTGTGGTACCGGGGATTGAACCCAGGGGCGTTCTACCTCCACGCTACACCCCCAGCACTATTTTTTTATACTTTATTTTGAAACCGGGTCTCACAAAGTTGCGGAGGGCCTCACTAGGCAGAGAGAGACAGAGAGAGAGACACAGAGAGAGAGAGAGAGAGAGAGAGAGAGAGAGAGAGAGAGAGCTGAGGCTGGCCGTGAACCCGGATCCTCTGGTCTCCGCCTCCCAAAGTACTGGGATTACAAGCGTGTGCCACCACGCCCGGCCCCCTATTTTTTATTCTTTCATTCAGCCAGCTCTGATAACTTGGGGTCAGGGGGTAAAAAACAGCTATTTTCATGTCAGCAATAGCATTTTGTAGTAACTGTTTCAAATCACTAACAAACTAATACTATGCTATAGAAATCCATAAGTAACTACATCTAGTAGGTTCTTTTCTAAACCGTGTTTGTTTTTCCAAATTGTTTTGAATGCTGGCTCTTCCACACATCCCTGTGGGAGCATGTGCAAATCATTTCATCTCTTTAAGGCCATTTCCTCATCTGCAAAATGGACATGATAACGTCTGTCTCAAAGAACTCTCATGAAGATCAAAATAGCTAACAGATACAAAACTAATGTACTTTGCCTACAGAAAAACAACCACGAAGCCATTGGCAGTGGGTACACAGAGGGTGTCCCTCTGGGAAATCTTATCATAATCCTTCAGAAACAGAATGCCAATGTTGGTTTCAATGTTTAAAATGATCCCATCCCGAAGCCTTCACTTGATCAACACTTTGATCTTCAGAGTACTGCAGGACTGAGCTGGGTATGGTGGAGCACGACTGTAGTCCCAGTACTCAGGAGGCTGAGACAGGAGGATCACAGGCAACATAGCGAGACTCTCAGCAACCTAGCAAGATCCTATTTCAATACAAAAAATAAAAAGGACTGGGGGTATATCTTGGAGGTACAATGCCCCTGGGTTCAGTCCCCAGTACCAAAAAAAAAAGTACTGCAGGACTCAAGGAAGTCAACCACCCTCCTGATTCCCTTCCGGTCTCATTCTTGGTGTTTCTCTGGCTTCCCCACATGGTCGGCACAGAGAGCAGATTCCTGGAACTTATTTCAGACACCGTGTAGGATCCCCGCCCGCTTGGCCACACTTGAGGACTAGAGGAGTAGGTGGCTGGATATTCAAATCTGTTCTAAACTTTATGCTGATTGGAATAGAGTAAAATGGTGCTGCTTGGGAAAGAGGCTGGCTCCTCAGTATAGCCAAGCCACGCTCGCGATACCCAGAAGCACCGATCTTATCATTATTAAAAAGTCTTGCGGCAATTTAGACTAATTTTATTTCCACTCTGATCTAGTGATGGCCTTACGTCCGTAGCCCAAGTCACTTTAATTAGAACTGTTTATTACTTGATATTACTATGCGCCACTAATGCAACACGCACCCGAAGAAAGGGCTCGATTGCGCTTCAGGGAAATGAGCTTCTAACAGGGAAGAATCCCTGACCCTGCTCCTCCTTTATTCATTTGCCAGTCAGCTACAGTGTGCCAGGAACTGTGCTGGGTAGAGTCTGAATAGAAAAATAAAGCAAATCTTCATCCAGAAAGCTCACTGTCTAGTAGGAAGCAAACCCACAAATAATCACAATATAACCAAATAAGAGCTGGTGTAAAGCTTGTGTCACCGCACTAAGGAAGTGGCCCGCTCTGCCAGGGGAAATAGGAGTGGGCTTCAAGTTGTCATAACATAAAGCAAGTCTTGAAGAAAGAGACAGATTTTTCTAGACAGGAAAAACAAAAGGTGCACACAGCGGCCCGCCATGTTTCAGAGTAAATAATTCAGTGGCATGAAACCAGATAAGGGTGTCAAGACCAACACTGAATTTTAGATTTTATCTGGCTAGCGTTGGGGAGCATGTGGTTGTTTGCATAAGTGAGTTTCTATTTGAATTTGTCTGATGGCTCTGGTGGCAGTAGAGAGAACAGACAGGACAAGGAAGATACTGAGTCACAAAGCCACTTGAGAGATGAGAATGAAATATTTATCGAGAATCTGCTATAGTTGATACACATAGTGGGTCCTTTTATACTTCCTATCTCAGCATTATCATAGTACTGCAAGACTAAGAAACCAAATTTCTTCCCAACCACTCTTGAATTCATTCCTAGCTTTGGATAGTCACAGATAAGGCCCAGGATGTGGTACTTCATAAATATTCCTCAGTTTGGTCTGATTTCCAAGCAGAGTCTATTTCTTTGACTTAGTATTTTATCTGCCTTTTAGGATCCTTGACATTCTCACTTTGACTTAACTCCTATAATCAATTAGCAATACTTCTGATTCTTTTTTTTTTTTTTGTGGTACGGGGGATTGAACCCAGGAGCATTCTACCTCCGAGCTACACCCCCAGCCCTATTTTTTATTCTTCATTTTGAAACAGGCTCTCACTAAGTTGCAGAGGGCCTCACTAAGTAGCTGAGGCTGGCCGCGAACCCAGATCCTCCAGTCTCAGCCTCCCAAGTACTGGGATTACGAGCGTGAGCCACCACACCCGGCTGTATGAGCCCTTTTCATTTTTATTTTGAAGGCTGAGGGCCTTGCTAAATTGCTGAGGCTGGTCTCAAACCTGTGATCCTCCTGTCTCTGCATCCCAAGTATTGGGATTGCAGGCATGCACCACCACACCCGGCTCAGCTTTTTACTTTGAAATTTCTCATATCTACAGAAAAATAACAAAACATAATGAACATCCACATTTCCTTAACCTAGATTCTCACATTCTGAATCTTGTGCCACATTTCCTCATCTGTCTCTTGATACATATGTGGATGTATATGCATATACATTTTTTCTGACCCACTTGGGAGGAAATGCAGACCTCATTTTCTTACCCATAAATAATTCAATATGTATCTCCTATGAATAAGGCATTCTCCTACCTACCTAGACTACAACAACCACCTTCAAATGGTCTTTATAAGTGCAATGTGATGATTTTATACATAAGCCATACAAATTTACCCATGGGGCACCTACCTGAGTAACCCCAGCTACTCGGGAGGGTCAAGTTTGAGGTCAGCCTGGGGAACTTAGTGAGACACCCTGTCTCAAAATAAAATAAAATTTTTTAAAAAAGATTAGGATGTAGCTCAGTGGTAGAGCACTTGCTAGCATGCTTGAGGCTCTGGGATGGATCCCCTGCAACACACACACACACACACACACACACACACACACACACACACATACACACACACCAGTTGTCCCAATAATGTCACTAAAACTGTTTAACTACAAGATTTAATGAAGTACAACACATTACATTTAGTTGCCTTTGTTGTCTATTGCCTTCATTTTTTTCTAACACTGATATTTTTTAAGAGGCAGGTTGGTTATTTTTTTCATATTATTCCTAAATTTAGATTTGCTTGATTTTGTTCTCATGGTTAGATTTTTCTCGTCACTAAATAGGTGATCTTCAGCTGCTTCTCTGTGAGATTTTTTAATTGAAGAATATAACAACTACCACAATCCCATCTCTTCCATCTTGGAGCCCCCACCCTGGCTTTTCATCCTAGACACTGGACAAAATATTCTTCCACTCAGCTTCTGCTATGGCTTGGCTGCTTCGCCTTCAAAACTCAGATGTTACTACTATGAGGATGTGGGTGGTGTACAAGTTGATTAGATTGTGAGTACTCCTCCTCATGCGTGAGAGGGGGGACCAAATAAAAGAGACTTGACACAGCTTTCAGGCCTCTTGCCCTTCTTCCTTCTACCATGTGAGGAAGGCCCTCACCAGATGTCAACGCCTTGACTTTCTACTTCCCAGCCTCCAGAATTGTGAAAACATAAGGTTTTTTTTTTTTATAAATGACCCAGTCTCGGGTATGCTGTTACAACAGCACAAACAAGCTAGACAACATCCGTGGCACTTTATTGTACATACACACCATTTACAAGATATTTACATATCTATGTATTCTACTAGACTCAAAGCCCTTGGAAACCAAGCTGTTTTTAATTCATACCCATCCGGTGGGCTTAGTATAGCCCCTGGCACATAGTAAAGTCTTAGCAAATATATTGAATGAAGAAATGAATAAAGTTGTAATAGCTGCTCACTGATTACCAGCTAACACAAGACCTGCAGCAACCCTTCCCTGCTCATACTTGTTTTGCCATTTCCCCCAGAACAGGAGATAATCAGGTCTTTCTGAAAATCAGTAGGAAAAGCTTGTGGAGCCCAATATATACCATTCTCAGATCCCCTCAGTGATTATTAGAAACTAAATTACAGAAAATCTAGGCTGAAATATTTTATAAAGCAATTTCAAATATTTAATAGGCGACTGAACTCTTCTCAGGGGGAAACTGTTGGCTTTCCCTGGTTAGATGATATGTGCTTTTTTTTTCAGCCCAAAAGAGGTAATAGATTACATAAAAAATAAATACATAATGTACACTGCCAAAAAAAAGGTTTTTGAATTCTGAACTGAAATTTGTCACAATGCAAGGATTAGACTGACAGCTTGGTGTAGGATCCTAGGAGAAATGAAATTGATCAGAGACTTAGAGACTTGAGAGAGGCAACCCACTCGTGATGTTGTATGAGTGAGAAGAAATAGCAGCATGGAAACAGGGTATTTCAAAGCTGGAGAAAAGTATCTTGAAAATAAGGGACCTGGACCAGGGACAGAGGTAGCTGCTTTCCCTGGGTAGAGGGTGGATGGGAGTTAAGAAAATAGAGATGGCTATTGGTGATTGCTCTTTTCCAAAAGTTGGGTGGTGAAAGAAAGGACAGAAATAGGAACTCCCTAAAGACTTCATGACACAGCAAAGGTTGGTGTCTTAAAGGTCTCACCAATAAATACACTGTGAAGAAGAAGGGATTATTTGGGAGTCATGGCTCATACTACCCACTGACGAAAGGGTGATGATATAATGAGCCGTAGAAAGTTAACTCATACAAGTAGCAAGGAATAAGCAATTTGGGTTATGTGGTTCTTAAATATACATTCAGTCTCTATCATTTGAGACCTAAAATAATTAGCTCCTATAGAATTTGGAGAGAAAAGAACAATACACACCCAAAGATATTTATGTCCTAATGCCCAAAACCTATGAGTATATTACCTTGCAGGGCAAAAAGGACTTTGTATGTGTGATTAAAGACTTCATGAGAGCAATTATCCTGAATTATCCACATACAGCCAATATAATCACAAGGGTCTTTATAGGAGGGAGAGAAGTGGGATGAGAAAAGGAAATATGATGATGGAAATAGCAATTAGACTAAGTTAAGAAGAAGCCACTAACCAAAGATTGGAGGCAGCCTGCAGAGGCTGGACAAGAAGGCAAAGCAGTGAGTTATCCCATAGAGGAGCACAGCCCTGCAGACACTTTGACTTTAGAACTTCTGACCTTCAGAACTTTAATATAAACTTGTAGTTCTTTTAAATCACTAAGCTTGTGGTGATTTGTTACAACAGCAATAGGAAACTAACAAGGAAGTAAAATGGATGATGAACTGGGCGTGGTGGTGCAAGGCCCGTAGTCCCAGCTACTCAGAGGCTGAAGTAGAATTGCTTGAGCCCGGGAGCTTGAGTCCAGCCCGGGCAACATAGTGAGCCCCATATTAAAAAAAAATGTATTATGAAAGGAAGATGGATTTTCACATTTGATAGGTTTTAACCTAGACCGACAGAAATACGGGCAGAATCCATGCAGAGCTGTCGTCTGACCACCGCCATTCTCAAACCGACATCTTTCAGAACTCCGTGGTCTGTGCAACGCTGTTCTCTCTCCCAACTATTATTCCCTTCTATCCTTTTTTGCGCCTGTCATATTCCCACCCACCCTTCAAAGCAATGCAAAATGTCACCACTTTCGCCGAGATGGTCTGACTGATGCTTAAGGTTTAAGGTTTCCTTCTTTGTTCCCATTAGTATTTATACTTCTACTACACTATTTCTCATATTCTATCAAATCTTCGGAGAAATGTCTCCTCGACTCCTTTTTGTTGGCTTCTTTATTGTTATTGAGTTATAAGAGTTTTTATTTATTCTGGATATGAACCCTGTATTGGATATGTGATTTGAAAATAGCTTCTCCCAATTTATATTTTGCCTTTTTAGTTGGATGATTTATCATTTGATGCAAAGGCTTTTTTTTTATTTTGGTGTATTTCGATGTTATGATTCAGATCTGAAATGTCCCACAAAGGCTCTTGTGTTGATGGCTTGGTCCCCAGTGTCGCAGTGTTCAGAAGTGGAGTTTTGGGGAAGATCATGAGGGCTCTGATCTCATCAATGAATTAATCCATTGAAGGAAGGTGTTGGAATGATAGAAGGCGGGACTTAGCTGAAGGGAGTGGGGCCTTGGGGCCGTACCCTTGGAGACTGTATCTTCCCCACCACCCTTTCTCTCTCTCTCTCTCTCTCTCTCTCTCTCTCTCTCTCTCTCTTCCTCTCCCTCCCTCCCTCCCTCCCTCTGCTTCCTGGCTGCCACAAATGAGCATCTCTGCTCCATCACATCCTCTCGGCCAGGATTCTCTGCCTCACCACAGGCCAGAAATGGAGCCACAGACCATGGATTGAAACCCCTGTAACTGTGAACCCAAATAAATTTTTCTTCCTTTATTTTCTCAGGTATTTTGTCACAATAATAAAAGCCGACACCGTTTATCTACTTTTTTGCATATGCTATTGGTGTCATTTCCAAGAAATCACTGCCAAATGCAATATTATGAAACTTTCCCCCTTTATTTCTTCCAATGGTCTCATAGTTTTAGGTCTTATGTATAGGTCTTTCATCCATTTTCAGTTATTTTTATATATAGTACAAGGTAAGGATCTAACTTCATTAGTTTACTCGTGAACAGCCAGCTTTCTGAAAACCATTTGTTGAATATCCCAATATTTCTTTTTTTTTTTTTTGCGGTACCGGGGATTGAGCCCAGGGACGTTCTACCTCCGCGCTACGCCCCTGGCCCTATTTTTTATACTTTATTTTGAAACCGGGTCTCACGAAGTTGCGGAGGGCCTCACTAGGTAGAGAGAGAGAGAGAGAGAGAGAGAGAGAGAGAGAGCTGAGGCTGGCCACAAACCCGGATCCTCCGGTCTCCGCCTCCCAAAGTACTGGGATTACAAGTGTGCGCCACCATGTCTGGCTGAATATTCCAATATTTCTTATGTGGCATTTTTTTGCCCATGTAACCTACATGACATAAAAATATAAAAAGTACCTTTTTATGTATTAAGATCCATAGCCAGAGCTGAGCTTGATGGAGCACACCTGTACTTGGGAGGCTGAGACAGGAGGATAGCAGGTTCGAGGCCAGTCCCAGCAACTTAATAAGGCCCTCTGGAACTTAGTAAGACCATATATACATTAAAAAACCAAGATGATGCAGCCGTAAGACAAATGAGTTCCTAATGAGCAGAAAAGGCTGTAGGCAGCTTTGAGGCAAACGCACAAAGCAAGAAATGTAGCCACAAAACGAAAGGTCACTCTTTACATAAAAGCAGCCCAGGAAGCCTTGCCAGCGACACAGCGATCTCTCATCATCCCATATTTCATATCTACACATTAAAAGCACTCTATCTTTTATCAGAGGGAGATTTCACCCACCAGCCAAATAAAGACAAGAGAGGTTGTATTTTAGTGTCTAATTGCCATTCGCCACCTTCATGATTTGGAACCCACTGAAACATGTCAGATAGATATTCAAATTATAATAATTTCGATTTTGTTATAAAGCTAGGTGCCTCGTTTCCAGTCTTTATAATCCCCTGGTTAAAAGGCTACCTATTTACAACTTCTTTAAAATTGCACACACCCAAGATCATGTGACTTTGGGTGTGTAACAGCAGATTAAACAGAAAGCCTGCCCTGAATGTAGGTAGCAGGGTTCTGATAGGTGCAGGACTTAGATAAAGAGGGAGAAGCCGCGTAGAGCAATGCGCGACTCTTTCCAAGGAAAACGCATCTGCTCTTGCCTGAGATCGTCGGCCGCCGGCTTCGCCGTTTCTCCAAAGAGCTTCCTGATCTTCACGTCCTGGACTGGGACTGAATTAGTGGTTGCTCCGATCCTAAGACTCCAGCTCTTAGACCGCTCGACCAGCTACTGGTTCCTCTGACCCTCCACGTGCAGTCAGAACCTGGGACTACATTGCTTCAAACTGTAAGCCCATCTGATAAATCCCTTTTTCAAATATACTCATTCTGTGTATTCTGTTAATCTAGAGAACCCTGTCCAATACAGTCATTGTGACAAAACACTTAAGAAAACAACTTAAAGGGGGGAAAGGTCTATCTTGGTTTGTGGATTTAGAGATCTCAGTCCATGGATGCTCAGATCCTCTGTTAACTCTGGGCCTGTGGTGAGGCAGAGGATCAGGATGGGGAGGGCGCGGCAGATCAGAGCTGGTTACCTCATGGCAGCCGGAAGCAGAAAAAGAGAGAGAGGGGGCCAGGGTCCCAGTAAACCCTTTCAAAGGCCCTCAGTGACCTACTTCTTCCAAAGAGCCCACCTCCTAACGTTCCCACCACCTCCAAATAGTGGCGCCAGCTGGGGGCCAGGCCTGCAGCACGCCAGGCCCAAACAACAACCGCCGCCAAGGTCAACATCCATCCCACTTTTGGTGTCATTTGTTACACGCTATCAACTCCACCTGTGCCATAACTGACGTCTCTAACAGTAAAAGTTAAATCATGTTTACAGTACCATTTGATAAGCTTGAACAGGTGTATATGAAGTTTTTAGAAAGGCTTTTTGTTTTTTATTGTTTTGTTGTTGTTGTTGTTATTGTTGTTTTGAGACAGGGTCTTGCTAGTTGTCCGGGCTGGCCTCAAACTCTCAATCCTGTCCAAGACTGTGGAGTAGCTGGATTACAGGTATGTGGCACCAGGCCTGGCTACGAGGATTTATTTTTAAACTTGACAATAAAACTTTTGCTATGCAAAATATTAAACCTCAATTTTATAGGCATTTTATCAGTCCTGAAAAATGCTGCACAAAGGAGGTTTTGGATGAATCAGAGCAGGTTGCAAACAAAGACAAGTGAACAGAAATCTATGCGTCTGCTTAGCCAACCAGCAAGTTACTAGCTGGTAAAATATATGAAACTCTATACAATTAATATTAGTGCTATCTGAAGCCGCCATCAAGTTTGGACCACTTTAAGTTCTAATGTAAACATATAACTAACAGCACAGACAGATCTCAATCAAGTAAGCTTAAGTTTAGAAAATACATGATCAACCCAGTTTCCTCCTTCCTGTACCACAGGGCATAACTTCATGCCATCTGGTGATTATTAGGAGAGAAAGCTGCCATATGCCACTTGTGCTAATACTCGGGAGAGGGGAGCTCCCACCCTGTAGGCCTGTGGGAGATCCCCTTATGCCTGTTTACAAGCTGCCGCTGATGAGTTAGAATGTATTCAGCGGGAAGTGCACACATATGCACACGCATGCACTCTACATACGCAACACCAGCACGAGACAACCCATTCTTCTAAGGTCCTACGTGGCTTAGGAGTCTGCTTGGCCAGGTCAGCTCGTCCCACAGCAAGCCGAAGGACTATTAGATGCAACCTAAACCAGAGAGACAAAAACTGGATGGTAGCCAGAAAGACCGATGAGAAAAGGGACACAAATAGAATTCAAGATACGAAAAGGACTTCTGTTTTCCTTCACCCTCTGGGAAGAACAGAACCTGGATCATCCTCAAGTAATGTCCCCACCGCTCTTAGAGAGGAATGTGTAAGGTGTCATATCTTTCCCTAGGCATGTCAGAAGTATGTCTCCTTACTATGTTTAAAAAGAGCAAAAGGAAGCCGGGCGTGGTGGCGCACACTTGTAATCCCAGTACTTTGGGAGGCGGAGACCGGAGGATCCGGGTTCGCGGCCAGCCTCAGCTTTCTCTCTCCCCCTCTCCCTGTCTCTCTCTCTCTCTCTCTCTCTCTCTCTCTCTCTCTACCTAGCAAGGCCCTCCGCAACTTTGTGAGACCCGGTTTCAAAATAAAGTATAAAAAATAGGGCCGGGGGCGTAGCGCGGAGGTAGAACGCCCCTGGGTTCAATCCCTGGTACCGCAAAAAAAAAAAAAGCAAAAGGAGGGCATAAAATTATTTCCATAGGCTTTAGACAAGACACAAGCTGAAACTATTTCTAGAGTTAAATGGGTGGAAATTAGGAGGGAAAGACAGGAAATATAAACAGACATAAATAATATAAATGGAAATATAAATAGACATAATACAAAAAGACTCATCTTAGGTCAGGTCTGCAAGTTTCTAGAATGGCTGCACATAATAGTGCTTTGTGTATACACATGCATACATATACACATACATAAACATATATATAGTGGTACTGGGGATTGAACCCAGGGTTAGGGTTAGGGTTAGCTATGAGCTATACCCCCAGCCCTATTTTATTTTTATCTTGAAATAGGGTCTCACTAGGTTGATGAAAGTCTCGCTACTTGCTTAGTCTGTCCTCAAACCTGCAATCCTCCTGTCTCAGCTTCCCAAGTACTGAGATTACAGGCATGCACCACCATGCCCGGCTGGCTTTGTATATATTTACTGAATGCATGAATCCTCCCTGAAATGGAACCAATTGACCCCACCTGATGACTCAGCCCTACTCACAGAATAAAGTAAAGAATAAAATTTACTAATAAATTTACTAATGAAGTAAAGGATAATTTAAAAAAAAAACTCTTAAATGACCCTAAAGCATTGTGTGGGGGAGTGGGGGCAGTACTGGGGATTGATCCCAGGGGCATTCTACCTCTGAGCTACATCCCTTGCCCTTTTTATTTTTTGTTTTGAAACAGGGTCTTGCTAAGTTACTGAGAGTCTTGCTACATTACTGAAACTGCCCTCAAATCTGTAATCCTCCTGTCTCAGCCTCCCAAGTACTGGGATTACAGGCACCACCACACCTGGCTATAACTCTATTCTTAAAATATCACTATAACAGCCAGATAGAGTACAAAGCCCATAGGAATCTGATTATGGATTTTTAGGACCTAGTCTGAATTCTTAAAGTAATTGTAAATTTTTGAGCAAGTAACTTAGCTTCCCTGGGCCTCAGTTTCTTCATCTGTTGAAGAATCACTCTTTTTGTTCTGTTCTTTCTTTTGGTACTAGAGATTGAACCCAGAGGCATTCTACCTCCAAGCTATTTTTTGTTTTGAAATAGAGTCTCACTTGGTTGCTGAGGCTGTCCTCAAACCTGTGATCCTCCTGTCTCAGCCTCCCAAGTACTAGGATTACAGGTATGCACCACCATGCCTAGCTAAGAATCACTCTTACTTGCTCCAACCAGTCTCATGGGCTTCCAGGAAAATCTGTAAGACACCGGATGTGAATGAAGTATGTGCCTAAACCAAAGTATTAAAAGCTTATCAGTAAGAAATGTAGTATATGAGGTCAAACAGGATAATTTTTATTAGGATTATTTTCCAGTACTGGGGATTGAATCCAGGGCCTCACACATGCTAGGCAAGTGCTCTACCACTGAGCTACAACCCTTAAATTGTTTAAAACCACAATAAAAAGACTTTAAAGTAGCCAGAAAAAAAGGAAAACAAGTTATTTACAAAAGAACAAGAAAATTTAACAGCAGAGTTCTCATTGCAATAAATACAACCTAGAAGATAATATTCTAACATATTTAAAACAATTGAAAAAGTTATTAACCTAGAATCCTTTGCTCAGCAAAATTACCTTTCAAATTTAAGGTGAAATAAAAATGCTTTCAGACAAACAAAAGCTGAATGAATTCATAAAGCAGACCTGCAGTGCCACAAATGTTATGCAGAAGGCAGGTACTACAAGACGGAAATCCAGATCTACAAAAAGGAATAAAAAGCAGCAGAAACAGTAACAATAGTAACAATCTAAGTCATTTTTATTACTTCAACCTTTTTTTTTTTTTTGCAGTACCGGGGATTGAACGCAGGGGCGTTCTACCTCCGCGCTACACCCCCGGCCCTATTTTTTTTTATACTTTATTTTGAAACCGGGTCTCACGAAGTTGCGGAGGGCTTCACTAAGTAGAGAGAGAGAGAGACAGAGAGAGAGAGACAGGGAGAGAGAGAGGGAGAGAGAGCTGAGGCTAGCCGCGAACCCAGATCCTCCAGTCTCTGCCTCCCAAAGTACTGGGATTACAAGTGTCCGCCACCACGCCCGGCTCTTTATTACTTAAATTTATTAAAAAGGTAATTGAGCACTTAAAGAAAAACAATGCCAAATAAAATATATGACCAAAACACCATAAAGGACAGATGAGGACAATTGGATGTATAATTTTGCAAAGTTCTTAGACTACATATGAAGTGGCATAGTATCTTTTGAAGGTAGACTATGAAAAATTAAAGATACATACTGTAAATTTAAGCAAATACTAAAATAACAAGTTAACCAAAAAGGAAGGTAAAGTAGGATAAAATATAAAGTGTTGATTTTATAAAGAAAAAAAGTGGAAGCCGGGCGTGGTGGTGCACGCTTGTAATCCCAGTACTTTGGGAGGCGGAGACCGGAGGATCTGGGTTCGCGGCCAGCATTAGCTCGCTCTCTCTCTCTCTCTCTCTCTCTCTCCTTAGTGAGGCCCTCCGCAACTTCATGAGACCCGGTTTCAAAATAAAGTATAAAAAAATAGGGCCGGGGGTGTAGCATGGAGGTAGAACACCCCTGCGTTCAATCCCCGGTACCGCAAAAAAACAAAAACAAAAACAAAAAACAAAAGAAAAAGAAAAAAAGTGGAAATGGAACAGAAAGTCAATGAGAAAAATAGAAAACAAATAGTATAAGGATCAATTTAAACCCAACTATATCAACAATAACTTTAAGTAAAAATGGTCTAAAAATCCCTAATTAAAAAGCATAAATTACTAAGTTTTAAATGGAGAGACACCCTCTCTATGTTGCTTTCAAGAAATAAACTATAAAGTTAAAAAGTTGCCGGGCGTGGTAGTGCACGCCTATAATCCCAGTACTCAGGAGGCTGAGACCGGAGGATCCGGGTTCACGACCAGCCTCAGCTACTTAGTGAGGCCCTCCGCAACTTCGTGAGACCCGGTTTTAAAAAAAAAAAAAAGAATAAAAAATAGCACTGGGAAGCCGGGTGTGGTGGCGCATGCTTGTAATCCCAGTACTTTGGGAGGCGGAGACCGGAGGATCCAGGTTCACGGCCAGCCTCAGCTCTCTCTCTCTCTCTCTCTCTCTCTCTCTCTCTCTCTGTTTCTCTGTCTCACTCTCTCTATCTACCTAGTGAGGCCCTCCGCAACTTCGTGAGACCCGGTTTCAAAATAAAGTATAAAAAATAGGGCCGGGGGTGTAGCGCGGAGGTAGAACGCCCCTGCATTCAATCCCCGGTACCGCAAAAAAAAAAAAAAATAGCGCTGGGAGTGTAGCTCGGAGGTAGAATGC
>PVJS01008223.1:0-26680 GCA_004027185.1 Glis glis | reverse complement strand
AGTGGCACATGCCTGTAGTCCCAGTACTTGGGAGGCTAAGACAGGAAGATCCCAGGTTCAAGGCCAGCCTCAAGAACTTAGTGAGGCCCTCGGCAACTTAGTGAGACCCTGTTTCAAAATAAAAAATTTTAAAAATAGGGCTGGGGGTATAGCTCAGAGGTAGAAAGAAAGGAAAGAAAGAAAGAAAGACTACTCAAAAGAAAACTGTTTGTGTTTATGCTGAATATCAAAGTCTATTTTAGTCTATTTCTTTATTATTAATAAAGATAAAGAGGATTACTTCATAATGATAATTAATTCATTAAGAAAACATAAAATTTCTAAATGCTCATGTACCTCATAGTAGAGCTCCAAAATATATAAAGCAAAAATTAATAGAACTAAAGAAGAAATTAAAAAATCCATAAAAAAGAAATTAAAAGTGAAATTAGAAAATATTTTTAATTAAGTGAAAATGAAAATACTACATATTAAAATTTATGAGATATAAACCAGGCATGGTGGTGCACACCTGTAATCCCAGTACTTGAGAGACTGAGACAGGAGGATCGCAGGTTCAAGCAAGCCTCAGCAATGTACTGAAACTCTCGGCAACCTAACAAGACCCTGTTTCAAACAAAAAATAAAACAGGGCTGGGAGTGTATGTAGCTCGGAGGTTGAATGCCAATCTTCAGTACCACACACACAAAAAAAAATAATAATTATGGGATATAACTAACACAACAGTTGGAATTTCATAGCACTAAATTGCCAATATTTAAAAAGAAGATCTAAATCGATCACCTCAGCTTTCACCTTAAAATTTTAGGAAAAGAAAACTCCAAGTGAGTGGAAAAATAAATATTAAAAATTAGAACAGAAATGAATGAAATACAAAGCAGAGACTCCATAAAATCAATTGAAAATATTGAAAAAAATCAATGAAATCAAAGCTGGTTCTTTGAGCAAATCAACAAAACTGATAAACTTCCAGCCAGATTGGCCAAAGAGAGAAACAGAATTTACAAATATCAGAAATGCAAGCACTGACCACTCAGTAATTAAAAGAAGTATCCTCTTATCCTGAAACTTATTATCCAGCCATTCTGCTTTTAGATTTTTGCCCAAGAGATACCAAAGCATATGCCCATACAGAGACTGGTGCAAGATTGTTCACAGCAACTGTATTCATATAAGCCAAAAAGTTATAAACAGCCTAAGTGGTAATCAGGAAATGAATGGATAATCAAATTGTGGCATGCCCATCCAATGGAATACTCTCAGCAATAAAAAGTAATAAATTATTAATACACAGAACAACATGGATGAATCTCAAAATAATTGTGCTGAGTGGAGGAAGGTAGGCAAGAAAAGAAAGAGTCCATGTGCTATGATTTCATTTATATAAAGCTCTAGAAAATGATAACTAATCTATGATAACAGAAAGTAGTTCAGTAGTTTGGAGGGATGTGGAGAGGAAAGATAAGAGGAAAAGGTTACAAAGAGGTACAAGGGATGGTTGGGGGTAATGTGTATGAGCAATGTCATCAGTATGTTGAGAATTTCACGGAGACATATATATGAAAACTTACCAAATGCTACTCCTTAAACATGTGCAATATCAATTACACTTTGATAAATATTCTTCCAAAAATGGAATTTAGGTGATTGGCTAAGACAATTCATTTCTTTAATTATGTCAGGTGCAGCCAGGCATGGTGGCACACGCCTGTAATCCTAGTACTTGGGAGGCTGAGACCGGAGGATCGCAGGTTCACGGCCAGCCTCAGCTACTTAGTGAGGCCCTCCGTAACTTAGTGAGACCCTGTTTCAAAATAAAGAATAAAAAAATAGGGTTGGGGGTATAGCACAGAGGTAGAATGCCCCTGGGTTCAATCCCTAGTACCGCAAAATAAATAAATAAATAAATAATAAATAATAAATAAATAAATACGTCAGGTGCATAAGGGCTTGACTTCGAAGAAGCCTTGCGCTCCTTCAGTTTCCCATACATGTCTCTAATGACCCAGCCACAGCCACGTTCACTTCTACACATCCAACTCTTATTCAAAGTCACTTGTCTAGAAATGCTACAACCACCCGTCCCTTACAGTCAGAATGTTCTTTCTGAGATTCGGGGGTTACTTGGTCCTAAGTTACTCTGCTGTTGTCCATGCCTCACCACCCAGCACAACCGGAAAGAATTCAGTATTTAATTTCACAAACATCGTGCTAGTCACTATACTAGAAGCTCAGTGTAGAGTGGGAATGTGTTAGTACTACTAAAATATGAAGACAAACACTTCCACTTTAGGAAGGTGGAGGAAATGTGCTTTGTCCTACTTCTCCCACTAACTACAACACCTGGACATTAGATAAAAAGGAACTACAAGAAGACTAAAGAGTAGAGAAGAAAAGGCAAACAACATTGGGACCTTGGAAGCCAAGAAACGACACATGGTAAGTTCCCTCAATTCTCTTTGTGTGCCTCATATGTACCCCAGGAACAAGTAGGAGCCTAGGCTTCCAAACTCACAAGGCTGTTCCAACCCCCTGCAAGAGTGGTAACCAGCTAGGAATCTGAGACCAGGTTTCCGGCCAGCCAGTGAGGCCCATCGCACAGCAGGAGTGGAAGCCATGTGAGCAGCCTGGACGTCCACTCCTACTCGGCTCCCCTCCCGGCCGGGGAGATGGCAAGGAGCGCAGTGGAGAATCAGCTCTTCACCATCGCTCAGCAACAGTGAGGCCGCCACACATGGTGTCAGTGCAGATCACATGGAGACCTGGAACTCAACTCCCCTCTAACAGAATTTACTTCTAACAGAAGTCAATTTTTACGGCGTCGTTCAAAAAAAAAAAAAGACACATAGTTGAAAGCAGCTTGGCAAGGCGAATTTTACTTTTTGTTAAAAGGATTCCCATCACCAGGAAGGTCTAGCGTGCAAGGAACAACATGGAGGAAGTTACTGGGCATTTTTTCTTCAGCGCGGGGCTTCTGTGCTGTGCTATTGGTGGGAACACAGCCTCACAATCTTCACGCCATTGGCTGAAGGGGACGCCGGGGGCGGGGTCGGCACTCACAATTTTTAGGAAATGCTATCTACAAAAATACAAGCACAGTTACACAAATGGCAGCTTTACAACATGGCGCCCAAGTCAAGCCATTCCTTTGATGGAAAAGATCTATTTCTCACACCTCCTGCCAAGCAGAAATAAAGACTCTTACTCTCTCACCATCTCGGGGTTGGCACAGGACAAATGGGGAATCTGGAATTCTGCCTCCACCTGACAGTGACAAAGAGGGACCCTTCCCTCCCCCTGCTGGAGAGTGTCAGAGGGAGCCAGTTAAAATAGTAGGTTTAAACTAGATCCCAATCAAAAATGGGCAAGTGAACTAAATAGATACTTCACAAAAGAAGAAACACAAATGGCCAATAAATGTATGAAAAAATGTTCAACCTCATTAGCAATCAGAGAGATGCAAATCAAAACTACCCTGAGATTTCACCTAACCCCAATTAGAATGGCAATTATTAAAAACACAAACAACAATAAATGCTGGTGAGGATGTGGAGAAGTACGAACTCTGATACACTGTTGGTGGGATTGAAAATTAGTGCAACATCCTCAGAAGAATGGAAATGAATCTACCATATGACCCAGCAATACCACTCCTGGGTATCCACCCAAAAGAATTGAAACCAGACTACAATAGTAATGCGTTCATATCTATGTTTATAGCTGCAAAATTCATAATTGACAAACTCTGGAACCAGCCAAGATGCCCATCAACAGATGAAAGGATTACAAAATTATGGGATATGTACACAATGGAATTCTACTCAGCCATAAAGAAGAACAAAGTTATGTCATTTTCAGGGAAATTGATGGAACTAGAAAATATTATGCTAAGTGAGATTAGTCAGTCACAAAAAGTGAAAGATCGGATGTTCTTCCTCATATGCAGAAGCTAGGGAGAAATTGAGACACAGGAGGGACTCCAGACAAAGGAGGAGAAACCTCAGTGGAGTGAAGGAGGGGCCCTAACTGAGGGAAGCGGGAGGGGGGAGGAAGACTTGAAGAGGGAAACACCTCAATGGACACGCTGTGCATACACAAACTTATGGAAACAAATGTGTTTCCATATGTTGAGCACAGGAAGGTGGGGAGGGAGAAGGAGTAGGGCGGGAACTTGGGAAAGGCTCAAGGAGTACTGTGTGCATGTATGCCTCACTACTTGCTGATGTCTCTACTTGCTAAGTCTCACTACTTGCTGATGCTGTCATCAAATCTGCAATCCTCTGGTCTCAGCCTCCCAAGTACTGGGATTACCAGCATGTGCCACCACGCCTGGCTATCGTCTTCTCTCCAATCTCACAGATGGATTTCCTGGTACTTTGAACAGGGCCTGCCACAGATGCATAATATTTGTTGGATGTGTAGCCGGGCGTGGTGGCGCACGCTTGTAATCCCAGTACTTTGGGAGGCGGAGACCGGAGGATCCGGGTTCGTGGCCAGCCTCAGCTCGCGCACGTACGCGCGCTCTCTCTCTCTCTCTCTCTCTCTCCCTGTCTCTCTCTCTCTCTCTCTCTCTCTCTCACTCTCTCTACTTAGTGAGGCCCTCCGCAACTTCATGAGACCCGGTCTCAAAATAAAGTGTAAAAAAAAAAAATAGGGCCGGGGGTGTAGTGTGGAGGTAGAACGCCCCTGCGTTCAATCCCCGGTACCGCAAAAAAATAAAATAAAATAAAATAAAAATAAAAATATTTGTTGGATGTGAAATGAATGGGCCCTGTGGACAGTAGATAGGCTTGGAAGAAAGCTGGCCATGGAGGATCACAGGTTCAAGACCAACCTCAGCAACCTAGCAACTGAGGCTCTCAGCAACTCAGGAAGATCCTATTTCAGAACAAAAAAATAAAAAGGCTGGGGCGTAGTTCAGAGGTAGAATGCCCCTAGGTTCAATCCCCAGTAACACACACGCGCACACACACACACACACACACACACAGAATAAGAGGAAGTTAGAACTCAGACATGTGCAGAGGGCAGAATACACAGACACAGGGAGTGCACGACTGTCAACAAGCCAAGGAAAGAGAGCTCGGAAGAAACCAACCTCCTGCCACCTTGATCTTGGATTTCCAGCCTCTAAGACTGAGAGAATTAATGATGCTTTGTTATGACAGCTGTAGTAAACTAAAACAACAAATAGTATGTTTTATCCAGTCAAATATATCCAAAATGTTATCATTTTAACATATAGGCAATATAACAATGCACTAATGAGATATTTTACCTTCCTGTTTTAGATTAAGTCTTCAAAATTTGGGGGAGGGAGTATTTTATGTAAGTATAAAACACATCAGAATTTGAACCAGCCATCCTCTGAGTGCATGGTAGCATCTGAGGCTACTGGCTACCATACTGGACAGAGTTGGCTTAGGACAGCCAGCCCTCTTCCAAAGCAGGCTGCCATTTCCCACACCCTAAAACCCAGACATGCCTCTTGTCCCCGGGGTCCCCTTGAGGGTTTGTTTGCTTGTTTGCTTTTATAGTGCACCAGCCCTGCTGACTTCCCTCTGGCTTCTGCAGCATTTAGTGCTGAGTTAGAGAGAGGGAACAAGCAATCCCAGCTCAGTTAACCACCGTATTGAAATTCAGAAGTCTCCATCTGCAACTCGGGCGTTTTTTAACACACTGTTCTTAGCCAGTCGGTATTAAAATCAAAGAGCAAGCCTTGTAAAAAGCAGTCTTCGCCCTGCTTGGTCTTATACAAGTTTTCCTCTGTTGATAGTTGGGGTTTTCCACAGCTTCAAAAGCAAGAAAATTGAGAAGAACATTTAAAGGTGGCAAATGTACACTCAGGGCTATGAAAAGAAAGACTGGCGCAGAATCCCTCCACTTCCAAGGTCCCCATAGCAAAGACCCACTTTTATAAAAGATCCTTCTGAGAATCAGACAAATAAGATAATTCCTGACTACAGACAGCTCTATTCCCATCCGTGAAAGGGGAGAGCCGCTCGGCGTACTCCAGACCGTGCCTTCGTGTGGGGCATGAGCTTTGGCCTTCATCCTCACTTCCAAAACGCCAGCTCGCTAGCGTCCTAATGAAAATGTATAATGGATTTTACAATATATGTAATCCACATATCAGCAGGCATTGACCTATTTCTTAGTGTCTAGATAAAGGTAGATTAAAATCTCCATTTTATGGATTGTAGAAAAATACTCTGGTCTCCTCAGGATTTCTACCCATAGCTGGCTCTTTTGTGTATGTGTGATACTGGGGATTGAACCCAGGGACACTCTACCTCCAAACTACACCCCCATTTCTCTTTTTTATTTTCTTAAATTTTGAAACAGGGTTTCACTAGGTTGCTATGGCTAGCCTTGAACCTGTGATCCTCCTGTCTCAGCTTCCCAACTAGGATTACAGGCATGCAACACCACTCCCTGCTCCCATCTCTGGCTAATGGCTGCCTCTGCTGAGTAAATACTTAAGATCATGGGTCCTGTCACCATTCCCTCCCATCTCTCTCAACCCTGTTCTTCCCTGGGCTCTTGTCTTTAACTTCTACCCAGTGTACCTTCCAATAGAGGCCCTTTGAGGGACCAGAAAATAGTGCTGATGGTTTTGAAAAGAAAAATGTACATTGCAGCCACATAAATAATTTAAAATTCAGTAACAAATATTTGTACTGCTAAAGGTCCCTTGGCAATAGATCCTTGGCTTGAGCACCAACATCTCTCCTTCTGTTGCTTCTCCTCTTTCCCCCTTCTGTTTTGTCTCTCCCTCTATGCTCAGCCCCCTTTAAAATCTGTGTTTGTTCCCAAGACACACTAGCTCTGCTATCACGGCTGCTTGGCCCCTGCAAGCCCCCATGCACCACCCTCTGGTCACACCTCTGCTTCACATAGCTTAATCTGTGTATTTCTTCTCTTCTAACTATATCCACAGCTCTATCTCAAAAGATCTCCACTGGATCAATTTTAAGATTTGGATGCATCTATTCTGTGAAATTAAATAATGTCCTGTTTTCTTTTTCATCGTTTCCCCCACCTTATCGTCTTTTCACTCATTACTTCTCCATTTAGTGTCCCACATCCCCCCCTTGCTACCATCCCATTTAAAAAAGAAAAGAATTCTGTGGTCACTTATGTTTTATTTTCTAGTGCCTCATTCACTCCATCTCCGGCTAACAGTCAAGTGGGACCTGGTGCTGTGTTACGGTATTTCCTTTTCCCTGGGGTATGTGCATTCCAGCGGAAGCGCAAGGGCCTTGACCAGCTAAACAAAGCAGGCAAAAATGGAGGTATCTCTCCCTTGAGCATAAGGCATAGTTATCTCATAACGAGAGCAGTCCCTGTGCCTTCCTGTTTTGGGCAGCCAACATTGGACAAGTCTAGAAGGTTAGTCTTCTTCTAAATAAGTAATGTGATTTAAAAGAGTCTAAAACCAGAAGTAGCTGGGTATAGTCGTGCACACCTGTAATCCTAGTTCTTGGGAGGCTAAGACAGGAAGGTCACAGGTTTGAGGCCAGCCTCAACAACTTAGCAAGACCCTGTTTCAAAATAAAAAATAAAAGGCCGGGCGTGGTGGCGTACGCTTGTAATCCCAGTACTTTGGGAGGTGGAGACCAGAGGATCTGGGTTTGTGGCCAGCCTCAGCACTCTCTCTCTTTCTCTCCCTCTCTCTATCTCTCTACCTAGTGAGGCCCTCCGCAACTTCGTGAGACCCAGTTTCAAAGTAAAGTATAAAAAAATAGGGCCAGGGATGTAGCGCGGAGGTAGAACGCCCCTGGGTTCAATCCCCGGTACCGAAAAAAAAAATTAAAATAAATAAAAAATAAAAAGGGTTGCAGGTGTAACTTGAAGGTGGAATGCCCCTGGGTTTACTCCCCAGTGGGAAAAAAATGAATACAATAAAACCAAAAGTAAAAATAGGCAGGTGATGTGACTTACATTCATCTCTATTAGAATCTTGGCCTCATGATTAAGGTGCACTGTAATTGAGGAGGCTAATCACTCTTCAAGAGAGGGCCTCAAGGAAAAGGCTTGGCGTGAGGTGTCAGAGCGTGCAAGTTACCCCTTAAGAAGTGGAGCTTGCTCTTCATAGCACCCTGTCCCAGGAGACAGAAGGAGAAGACCCTTCCTCCCAACGCCCCACCATGCTCTTTGCCTCACTGACAGCGCTCACTTTCTACCTCGTCATGGTTACTTACCTGTTCACTGGCTCTCCCTGTGAGGAGTGAGTTCCCCCGGTACTTGCTTTTGCCTCAACTGTCATCTCACAGGGAGGCCTTCCCTCACCAGCCGAAGTACAAATAACATGCTCTGTATTCCCCAGCACTTCTCTTCCCATTCCCCGACTTTTTATTCCTAGCTCTTAGTACTACTTGACATATGATCTATTTGTTTGTTTGAGATTTTTAATGTCTCCCCAGTGCACACCCAATAATACAACTCTTGGGAGAAAAAATATATTTCAGAAAAAATATATGTATCCTGTTCCTAGCTTGCAAGTTAGAGCCTGGAACACAGTAGATACTCAATTAATATTCAGTTGATGAATGGAGCAACTCAATCATAACATTTGTTCACCCATCTATCTATGTATCCCCATAGTACCTGGTACAGGGCCTAGCATTTCTTGAGAACTGAGCAGTTATTTGTTGAAGAGAATAAAGGAAAAAAGGTGGTAGGGAAAAAAGGAGGATAGGAAAAAAATGAGTGGAAGGAAGGAAGAGGAAAAGAGTGGGAGGGAAAATGAAAAAAACTAATGACTGCTGAGTGAACAAATGAACAAGTTCTAAAGAAAAAAAAACATGTCACCTTGGGAAATTATGGGCAAGACTGCAAGTGTCATTAAAACCAAGTGCAAGGAAGAAGAGGCCCAGAGAGCTGCTCTTTTCCTTGGAAGAACGATTTACTGCTGAGAGTCAAGATGCAAGGAAAATTACTGGAAGAGAACTCCATCCCACAGTCTGGCCAAATGAAATATTAGATGAAATTAGGCATTAGTGCCACTTGGCCGAGAGCCATCAAGCTAATTGTTTCTTGTTGTTTGAGCCTCTTAAGATTGCACCATTAAAACTTGCTATAATGAATAAATGTCTTTGAGCCCCATAATTAGAGATGGTCTAGCAAACTAAGAAAATTGCATTTCTTGAAAGAGAAAATAAAGAAGTGGAATCAGTCCAAGAAATTATTCAACTGCCTTTGCATAAAATGAATGCATATTTTTCTCCCTGCCTCTTGAAATACCTTTTGGGCAAAAAGCCACTCCTTTACAGTCTTGTCTGACTTATCAGACAAGCCATGCTGCCTAGCCTTCAGACGCTCCAGCTGTTCAGCCATTAGGAGCCTGTGAAGATGGGTTTACTGCCTGGTGA
This sequence comes from Glis glis, assembly GCA_004027185.1. Taxonomy (NCBI): domain Eukaryota; kingdom Metazoa; phylum Chordata; class Mammalia; order Rodentia; family Gliridae; genus Glis; species Glis glis. The sequence continues at coordinate 17,305 of PVJS01008223.1, read as the reverse complement.
ACAGAAGGGACTGCGAGATAGCAAAGTGCAGGGTCTGAGAGGTCAGGCTCCAAAGTCGGTTTCCTGGATCTGTTCATTAATGTCTCTCCACTTTGGCCACGTTATTGAACTTCTTGAGTCTCCGCCTTTTGCCAGAAAAATGTGGATAACACCTAGTTCATAGTCATGTAAGGAACATAGTATACACAAATACTTAATATAATTCCTAGCAAATGATGTGTTTAATGAATGACGTATCTTTTCTGATTTATTTGTATTTTTCCTTTCTTCTCCATTGATAAGAAAACCCCTTAAAGGAAGAAACTATGTCTCACATATCTTGATAATGATTCACTTTAACTAACAGAATGTTCTGGGAAAACCAGAACATTCACTTGAAACAATTCCATCCACCCACAACAGGTAATTTCCACTTAGGTTTTCTTAAAGGAACGCATCCTGTTGTGAAGCCATTAGAAAGAACTTTTGGGTTCACAGGTGGTTAGCATGCACCTGCATGTTCTTTTCAGGTTATTTTCAATATTCTCTTCCCATCATTTTTTTTCTTTCTCTCCACCGTGTGTGTGTGTGTGTGTGTGTGTGTGTGTGTGTGTGTGTTACTGAGGATTGAACCCAGGGGCATTCTATCTCCAAGCTACACCCCCAGTCCTATTTTATTTTTTTATTTGGAAACAGGTCTCACTAAGTTTCAGAGGGCCTCACTAAGTTGCTGAGGTTGGCCTGTGATCCTCCTGTCTCAGCCTCCCAAATATTAGGATTATAGATGTGCACCACCACACCTGGCTGGCCTTCATCTTTGACTTTGTTACCTTTTTCCAAAAAGCTATATTGGAGATTTGCAACCAAACTGTTTCCAGTGTCTTGTGGGTAGCCATTTGAAACTCAAATCACATTCTCCCATAAAACACAAATGCCTAATTGATGAATGAAGTAAGAGTCCCAACCTCTCCACCCCTCCCACTTCCTAATGGGTCAAAATGCCACAGCTTTGATGAGGGAATGGAAACCAAGGAGTGCTCTATCTACCACTGAGCAATATCCAAAACCCCTTTTATTTTTATTTTGAGTAAGGGTCTCACTAAGTGGCCCAGACTGGTCTTAAACTTGAGATCCTCCTGCCTCGGGTTCCAGAGTAGCTGGGATTACAAGCATGCGCAACCATGCTCACAACTTCGGCCTTTTAATTTGCTCCACTTCTATGCCCCAGATCCATCAAGAGAGGGTTCCCATTTCTGTAGCAAGAAGGACTCTCCCATCCACCATAGTGTCTATTTGTACTAGAGCAGTCTCCTATAGAAGGAGAATCAAGGAAGCTTAAGAAAAGAGAAGTCTGTTAGTGACAAAAAAAATGGCTCCCAGGTCATAGTTTGACAAACACAATGTATTGAAAAAATGATAAATTTGAGGATTCAGAAAATCAAAGGCACAATTGGAGATTGCCAAGATACCTCCAGTTACCATGCATTCCCTGTGGAGAAGGAAGGCTAAATTCTTCAAACCGAAAGCCTTCCTATATCTTGACTATTTAAAAACTTGGATTTACTTGAACTCTTAGGTTCACCATCTGCCAAAAGTTTAAGCCTATTTTCTTATATAATCAAAACCTGGGTACAGCTGGTATTAATAATACATCTGTATTAACTGTAATTGCTTCAAGCTTCATTTGGGCACGATTAAGGATAATCATAATCCTTTGAAAACTCCATAGTTTATTCTGTTTAAAGGCACGGTTAGAGCTTTTTCATTTTTCTACCTTCCATTCAATTAATCTGAAATCAAATATGCATTTCTTTTGATTTATCTTTCATTCCATATACCAAAGTAATAAATTTGATTACTTAGCAGATAGAAATAGATGTATGTGCTTAGGTTACCAAATCCCTTAAAAGTCTTGAAAATATGCACAACGGTATCACACGTATGCAAAGGTCATGTGTAAAGTGTCTTTATCCATCTGGACTAAAGCTAAGCACCCACAAGTAATTGAAGGTCAGGATCTCTGGCATGAAAAGCTACCTTGGGGACTTCGATTTCTTCCTCACTGCCAACCAGTCACAGCTGCAATCAGCCAAGTCAGACACTCTGCCAAGTGGTTGGGGTCACCATCCCGGTAACCTCCCCCAGAGACATTCAATACTATTTGCAGGCATCTTCTGGCCCTCTTGGATGTATTCCACTGTTATCACGGTTAATTTGACTATCGACTTGACTGGATTGATGGATGCCTAGGAAACTGACAAAGCACACTTCTGGGTGTGTCTGTGAGGGTGTTTCCAGTGTGTGGGTCAGCAAACTGAGTGGGGAAGTCCTGTTCTGAATGTGGATGGCACCATCCAATAGACAAGGGGCCCCAGTGGAAGAACAACAACAAAAAGCAGAAGAAGGGGGACACTCCCTCTCCTTTGCTCAGCCCTTCTGGAGTTTTCTGCTCCTGTTTCCTGTGGACATTACACTCCAGGTTTCTCTCTGAATGCAAACTTGCAGGAGTGATGCTCTGGGCCTTAGCTTTGATCTGGGACTGCGCCCTCAGCCTCTCTCTTGCTCTGAGGCCCCCGACCTCTTGGACTGCGCAGCTGCCAGCTTCCTGGCTCTCCGGCCTCCAGATGGGCCATGGTGGACCAGTCACTGATCATGTGAGCCCGTCTAATAAATCCCCTCTTATAATTACATATATTCTATTGGTTCTGTTTCTCTTTTGATGCCCTTTCAAGGTATTCCTCCTTAAGCTTCCAAATCTTTCAAGTTTCCACCAGGAAGGAAATTTCTTTTCTCTGACTCCTATAATTATCCTTCCTCACCTCTAACGAACAACTATGCTTCTCAGTAGCTCAGCCTTCCAAAGAAAACATGAGGCTTGCCTGAGGCCACCTCGCAATGGCTGCTACCACAGGCCGTGACTGGGCAACTCTCTTCTCAAGTCTCTCAACAAAATGTGGAGAAATGGCTCTAATAAGAGTTGCTCTGCCTGTCACTAACCACATACATCCTAGGACATTGTCATGGGCCACTGTGTACAGGGCCACATCTATCCATGCCATCTGTACGATGTTAATATACGCAAGAACCAGGCTTGAGGGAGATTCCTGAGGCTCACAGACAGACACGTAAGTCACAACAAGGCTTTCTATGGCTGTCCTTCTACTGTGTAGACTAGATCACACACCAAACTCTGACACAACTATGCCAAGTGATTCACATTAAAAAGGTGCCAACATGCAATTCTCTTGAGGATAAGAATTCACATTTTAAGAATTTTCACCAGACCTGTGGGACACAGTGGCATACACCTGTAATCCCAGTAACTTGGGAAGCTGAGACAGGAGGATCGCAGGTTCAAAGCCAGCCTCAGCAATTTATTGAGGCCCCCAGCAACTTAGTGAGACTCTGTTTCAAAATAAAAAATATATATATATGGCTTGCAGTGTCACTCAGCCGTAGAATGCCCCTGGGTTCAATCCCCAGCACCACCATAAAAAAAGAATTTACACCAAACCTCAATCATATGTAATTCATAGAGAGATGTCTTTTCTGTATATCAGCCTTAACCAATGATTATTTGATTGCTTATGAAATACAGCCTCTGTGACATGTAGTGAATGATGTCTTTGGAAATTCATTATAAAACACTCCATATTAAGGTATTTCTATCTGAACAGTTGAAACTCGTTAGGTTTTCAGAACAAAGTGTAGCGATACTTTAGGAATGGAGGAAATTTACAAAGAGGCCTAAGTTTAAGACTACTTCATTCTCTTTACCCATGCCTCACTGTCGTGCAAGAAGGGAACAATTACCATCTTTCCTTGATCTTTTATATTCATTTACATGCTACGCGAATTAGCTTCCTTATAATGATTACGTAAGGATGCGCCAGGATAACTTCTTCCAAACAAGCCAATCTGCTCCCCACCCCCACCCATCTTGTATTTGCTTTCCCGTTGTCCTTGCCTTCTTCCTGCCGGTTCCTCTGGGCGCCTCACCTTCTCTCAACCTTCTCTTTCATGGATAAGAGCCTTTGCCTCTGTGTCGGCTGGCTTGCCCTGGTCAACATTTCTGCCACTAGGTTCATAAGAATAAATTATCTTACAACCTCCCTGTATTAAGTCATGTGAATCTTTTCAACATTACAACATTACAGATAAATTATTATTCCTAAAGAATTCAACTCCAAGAGCCCACCAGAGTAATAATTTCAGTGAGGGTTTAAAAGGCTTTTAACTATTTAAAAACCAGGTAAGTTTGGCTTAATTTTTTAAGTGAAGATGAATTCAGAGGAAAGAGATAAAATATCTCTCTTAAAACCACTTTTAAATTGCTATTACAGCCAGGCGTGGTGGCACACGCTTGTAATCCCAGTACTTTGGGAGACGGAGACCGGAGGATCGGGGTTCGCGGCCAGCCTCAGCTCTCTCTCTCTCTCTCTCTCTCCCCGTCTCTCTCTCTCTCTCTCTGTACCTAGTGAGGCCCTCTGCAACTTCGTGAGACCCGGTTTCAAAATAAAGTATAAAAAAATAGGGCCGGGGGTGTAGCACAGAGGTAGAATGCCCCTGGGTTCAATCCCGGGTACCGCAAAAAAAAAAAAAAATTGCTATTACAAATTTGAAAGCCATAAGGTAACTGCTAATTTTTTCTTTTCTTTTTTATATTTATTTATTTATTTATTTTGGTACAGCCCTTTTTATTTTTTATTTTGAAACACAGTTTCATTAAGTTGCTGAGACTAGCTTTGAACCTGCGGTTCTCCTGTCTCAACCTCCCAAATACTGGGATTACAAGTGTGCGCCACCATGTCCAGCTTAATTTTTTATTTTCTTAAATAATATGTTTTTTAAGTTGTTTTTAATGAGACAGTTTACACCTGTGGCAATGAAAATCACCTACTTACAGCCAGCTGTAACAATGTGGGACTACATGCAGAGATAAACCTGGAAAATTTTCAGGAGACAACAGTTAATATTCAAAGACTGAAAAATCAAGTGGGGAGAGGTGTAGTAAAAGAAACTGCTGGATGATAGGACGTAAAGAAGAAGCTGGGTGTAGTGGCGCACACCTGTAATCCCAGTACGTCAGAGACTGAGACAGGAGTCTCACAGGTTCAAGGACAACCTTAGCAACTTTGCAAGACCGTCAGCAGCCTAGCAAGACTGTGTTTCAAAAAATAAAAAGGCCTTGGGAAGTAGTACAGAGGGACAATGCCCCTGGGTTCAATTCCTAGTACCCCTCCCCCCCAAAAAATGAATGAGGACAGGGAATCAGAAATCGAGAGGGAGATTTGGTATAATCAGCATTCCTTTTATTTTTGAAGTCTTGTACAAAGTGAAGGGAGTCATATTACTTTCAAAACTCAGACTTCAGATAATGTAAGTACTTTCACCATTGTCCCCGGTGGCAAGCTGAAATATATCAGGAAAATGGAGTGAGTGTGCGCATTAGGTTGTGTAAGCCCTTTGGAACGGATACAGCCAACGCTGAACATTTTCTGTGCATAGAATTCTGACCTAAAGAGAAAGCTGATGAATTTTTTTTTCCATTTTCATTCTTTAAAAATTTCATTGTGCCGCTAACAGAATTAGTGAGATTAAAAAAAAAAAAAAGATGCTGTGCTGGATGGCAGGACATTTTTATTTTCCCCCACCCAAAGTCTGGTAAACAGGCTTCTCTGGTCCTTCCCTCGTTATCCCAAGTAACCCAGCGCCCTCTGTCGGCCTCCCTGCCACACTGCCTCCCCACAGCCTCTGCAGCCACCTAGACGCTTCCAAAGGTTCTGCGGCCCAGCTCTGCCAAAATGATAAATTAGTGGCTTGAGAAAAGTGCTATTTGGATTGAACACAAATCATTCGATAAACAAAAGGAGAAATAGGTATAATGGACTCTAAAATCCAGCAGCTACATTACTTACGTCCGGGTCAATGATTATGTCATTTTCCTCTTTCGAACAGATTTGATTTTTCTTAAACAAAAAAAAAAAGACTCTGTTCCATGGCTGAATTACCAATAACTGTGGCTTTACGTGACTTCCTTCAGAAGCAGCGAATGGACTTGATTTCACCAGAGGGACCCGGCAAACAGGGAAGGGACAGGAGACTGTCATGCTAGCCGACAGGGCGGAAGCCTAGGTTTCTCTGGGCTTGGGTGGCCTTGGGGATGGATTTAGGAATCCTGGGGGAAGAGGAGATTCTCAAGGAGGAGGAGGGGGCCTCAGAGATGGGTGGCCCCATTCCAACTCCTGCAGAACCACGCCTTGGCAAGAACCTTTAACCCTCTAGGTCTAGGCCCTTGGACAGTTTTTATATGACAGTATATGTTGATCCTTATTGGTGTGCTTTTTGGGTTTTGGGTGTTTTGTTTGTTTGGTTGGTTGGTTGGTTGGTTTTAATTTTCCTTGTGGTCCTGGGGATTGAACCCAATCTACACCCACAGTCCTATTTTATTTTTTTATTTGGAAACAGAATCTAAGTTGTCAAAAGCCTGGCTAAGTTGCTGAGGCTGGCTTCAAACCTGCAATCCTCCTGTCTCAGCATCCCAAGTACTGGGATTACAGGCATGCGCCACCACACCTGGTGTGCGGTGGGTGTTTGTTGTTTGTTGTTGTTGTTGTTGTTGCTTTCAATAGAACATATAAATATAAGCCGGGCGTGGTGGCGCACGCTTGTAATCCCAGTACTTTGGGAGGTGGAGACCGGAGGATCCGGGTTCGTGGCCAGCCTCAGCTCTCTCGCTCTCTCTCCCTCTCTCTCTCTCTCTCTCTCTCTCTTTCTCTCTCTCTCTCCTTAGTGAGGTCCTCCGCAACTTCGTGAGACCCGGTTTCAAAATAAAGTATAAAAAATAGGGCCGGGGGTATAGCGCGGAGGTAGAACGCCCCTGGGTTCAATCCCCGGTACGGCAAAAAAAAAAAAAAAAAAGAACATATAAATATAAAGGTTCATTTTACCCCCATGTATAACGTTATCATTTGGACCAAAAATGGCCCCCAAAAGCCCATGTGCTAAAGGCTTGGTTGCCATCCTATGTCACTACTGGGAGTTGGAACCTCTGGGAAGTGGGCCCAGTTAAAGGACAGTTAGGTCATTGGGGCGTGCCCTTAAAGGGGAAATGGGGACCCCCCCACCCTCCCTCTCTTCCTCTGCTTCCTGGCCACAGTGAGATAGCAGCTTTCTCGCTACACACTCCCTGTCACAACATTCCTCAGCACAGGCCCAAAAGCAACGGGGCCACATAGCCACAGACCGAAACCTCTGAAACCAAAATAAACGCTTCCTGCCTTTAAGTTATTTATCTCAGGCATTTTGTCACAGCAATGAAAAACCTAACACATGAGAAATCAGAACTTACAAATTTTCTGGTCTCCCCCGTCAAAAAAAGTAAATAATCCAAGAGTAACTTTAATCCGGGGCCATGTAAAACAGACAAAGGACGTCAGCACAGCCTCCCTGCCACCCTTTCTGATTGCTCTGCTAAAGACCTCACAAGTGAAATCCTCCCATAACACAGGATAGATAGGAGGAAATGGCCTCTCCAACACTAAAACAGCCAACTGTGGTCATGCGTCAGCGGTGCTGAATCATTTATGTGCCGGGATTGGACGGGAGTCAAAAGAACAAAAATAAATAAAACACAGTCCCTTCCCACAAAGGCACCCAGTCGGATAGGATACAAAAGACAAGTGAGCATAATTAGAATATAACACTGTAAACACAATGATAAAAATATGCACCGAGTGGGAGCTCAGAAGATTCTAACAAGACCCAGGATTTCAAAGCAGGAATTGCAAGGCACTCCCAAATCCCTTGCTCTCATTCAGTGAGGATTTAGATGCCCCCCCCCCGATTCCTCTGATACACTTCTGATGCGTGTTTGCCAGGGACAGAGCTGGTGATAAGTATATTAACTAAAGTGTGAGTTATTCATAATCAAAGAAGCATCGGAGAGAGCAAACAGTCAGACACGTGGAAGGAATTCCAAGAGGGCATAGCAGACACACACTACTGTAGGTCATTATCACAGGTGCATTTAGCTTAAGCACCAAGGGAGGTGGCGCAGCAGAAAACATTCTTCAGGGACAATAGTCCTTCCAAGGGCAAAGGCTGAGCCTGGGCTCTCCAGTTAGAGAGCCGGGGTTCAGGCTCCAGCGGGGCCACCTACAGTAGTTTCACCACTACCAGCCGCGGTACAATGGGCTCATCACAGCACTTATCTTGGAGAAACAGTACTCAGCAAGGAGCGAATGCTCCATGTAGACTCCGGGAAGGCATCAGAGAAGCCATTAGATTTCTTCATTCTAAAACTCGTATTTTAGCCGGGTGTGGTGGTGCACACTTGTAATCCCAGTACTTGGGAGGCTGAGACAGGAGGATCGCAGGTTCGCGGCCAGCCTCAACTACTTAGTGAGGCCCTCCGCAACTTAGTGAGACCCTGTTTCAAAATAAAGAATAAAAAATGGGCTGGGGGTGTAGTTCGGAGGTAGAATGCCCCTGGGTTCAATCCTCAGTACCGCAAAACAATAATAAAAATAAAAATAAATAAATAAAACTCGTATTTTAACATTTCTGAAATCAGGCTGCATCATTGTTGAGCAGCATTTTCCTCTCTTAGCAGCACATAAAATAATGACTCATCTAACATCTTAGATGCAATGAGAGAGTTAGTCCCTAACCCTGTAGTAACTGGCCCGGTTTTAGGCAGATTGACTTACAAAGATACACTAAAATGAATGTTTTGCTTAAAATTATATGAGTTTAAGAAGTCTTTGGGCTCATGCTACTTAATATAGTCCACAAACCCGGAGCTTCAGCATCATCTAGGAGCGCCTTAGAAATGCAGAATCTTGGGCCCCACCCCAGACCTCTGGAATTAGAGTCCTCACTTTAACAAGGCCCCCAGGGAACTTTTATGCACACTCGAATTTAAGAAACACTTCTACCTTTGTGTGTGTGTTGGAGATATTGTTTAAATAGACATTTGAATTAACTCCCTTAACTACTCATCGAAATTTTATTCATTTACTGAAAATATCTAAAACTGGCGTCAAGCTGATCTTTAAACTCTTTATATGATACATTTGGGGGTTACTATAACTTTACATAGAAATTAAAATCTCTAGAGAGTACTAATAATATTTTAATAACAAAGTTAGGGAAATAGGGGTAGATTTAACTTTTTTTTTGCAGTACTGGGGATTGAACCCAGGGACATTCTACCTCTGAACTACACTCCCAGTCCTGTTTTTTATTCTTTATTTTGAAACAGGGTCTCACTAAGTTGCGGAGGGCCTCACTAAGTAGTTGAGGCTGACCGCGAACCTGCAATCCTCCTGTCTCAGCATCCAAAGTACTGGGATTACAAGCGTGCGCCACCACGCCCAGCTCAGATTTAACTTTTTGAAAATATCACTTTTTCCATAGCATTACTAAATGTGTTTTATACAATGTTCTGAATTAAACAGCATTTTCACGCTTGGCCAGTGGAGTCCCAACCAGATCGAACACTTGCGCACAAGGGTTGAACACGTGGGGCTCCTGTTGACCTGCCTCAACCAACCTAGATAAGCAATAGACTGCCAAGTATTTGATTGAATGTCATATAATTAGCCATACTGAATTATTATGAAATTCGTTGTTTGGTGATATTGACTTTAAAAACTATAAATCATTGATAGGGACGTTGGTGATCCCGATTGAGAAAAACTGTACAATTATGGCCAGAGGTAGCGCAGCTTTGACTATCCTATTATTTCTATAGTGGGTTCAATCAAAAGAATGTAAAATTAGGGGGCATAACTCTGAAAGGGAATGGCTAACCATCCCGACAAAGAGCCTGAATTGGCTATTAGAATGCAAATACTTGGAGTGGTGAATTAGCAGTCTGGATTAGCAGTCCAGATAAACCCCTGGACACTGTCACTTTATAATGCAAATAAATTAGGTTTTCTATAATTGATGCAGGTAGAAGGAATTGGATTTGGCCTTTTTAAAATCTCCACGGATTTATTACACTGAGTAGTCCCATGTGCCTCCTTCCACAGTCCCCAGGAATCCGGGGTCTGTCCCCAGCTTCTTGGTGCAGGGGTCCATTGCCAGCTGCACAGAACCTGGCCAAGTCCCCCCCCCAGGGTCTCTCCTTCACCCCACTGAGCTCTGAGATACAGACTCATCCACAGGCAGTAACCCCTCTGCTGCCTCCATCAGCCAAGCAATCTCTCTCTCTCTCTCTTTCTCTCTCTCTCTCTCTCTCTCTCTCTCTCTCTCTCTCTCTGCTTTCGGATTCCCTGGCAGAAGTCCCATTCCTATTTCCTCTTCCTGGTGTAGAAAGGGACAGAGAGCAAGCTCCCCAAATTGTGTTGTTAAAGCTCAGCTTTAAGCCAGGCATGGTGGCACACACCTGTAATCCCATTACTTGGGAGGCTGAGACAGGAGGATTGCAAGTTCGAGGCCAACCTCAGCAATTTAGTAAGACTCTCAGCAACCTAGGAAGGCCTGTTTCAAAATGAAAAAAGAGGGGCTGGGGTGTAGTTCAGAGGTAGAATGTCCCTGGATTCAATCCCCAGTACCAAAAAAAAAAGCTTGGTTTTAACTGTTTCCCCCAGAAGCAGATGCTAAAACAGACAAGGGCAAGTTGATTTCAGGAAGGATCTTAGGAAACACGGGTAGAAGAGTGGGAACCCAGGCATAGGAAAGCCGTGCACTCTGCCCAGCCCCTCAGGAAGACTGCGGTGTTACCAGAAGAGCCCCAGATGCCAGCCGTCTTTAGAGATTGCCTTGGCTGAAGAAAACTGCCTCTGTCACGGTCAAGCCTCCTTCCAAGTACCATCCACAGGCAGTGACTTCTCATCGTGGGGTTATAAAAACCCATCTAGGCCTGAGCCAGGGCTGCGCTCAGGGGCTACTTCAGCTCTGGGGCTCCCTGGAGGGTCCACTGAGGCCATTGTTTGGATGACAGGTGGCCCAACTTCTCCACCTGCCCCCCTCCTTCCCCCTCCCTTCCGTCCACAGGTATTGATCCCGAGAGAACGCCCTGGCAAACGTCCTACATGCTGCTTCCTGGTGAACCCCCCTGCGATCAAGAAAGAGAAGGCAGCAAATACAGGGTGTTATCAAGCAATTTACCAATGGGGAGTTGACACTCAATTCCATCAGTAAACTTTGAGAAACTATGTAGAATGTGTGCCTCAAAATTATCCCGCCTGAGATGACAAATTATTAGTACAGCCGCTATGGAAATCAGTGTGGACATTCCTCAGAAAACTGGGAATGGATCCACCATATGATCCAGCTACTCCACTCCTGGGTGTCTTTCCAAAGGGACTGAAATCAGAATATTCTAGTGTTACATGCATGTCCATGTTTATAGCAGCACAATTGACACTAGCCAAAATACGGAACCAACCTAGGTATCCATAAACAGACGAGTGGATTATAAAATTATGGAATATACACACAATGGAATTCTACTGAGCAATAAAGAACAAAATTATGCCATTTAGGAAAATAGACAGACCTGGAAAACATTATGTTAAGTGAGACTAGCCAGTCACAGAAAGTGAAGGGTCATATGTTTTCTCTCATATGCAGAAGCTAGGGAGTAATCGGGGTTCCAGATAACGGAGGAGAAACTCCAGTGGAGCGAGGGAGGTGGCCTGGAGAGGGGGGAATTAGCGAAGGAAACAGTTCCACTGACGTTATGTACATATGTGAAATTGCCAATGTCAATGCCAACCTCAAGCTCATGAATGGGGAAGGGGAGGGAGCTAAGGAGAAGCTCACCAAGTGTGTGCGTGTATGTCCCTATCACTCTCAACTACGTTATGATGCGAGACTAAAATAAACCAATAAAAGTGTGTGTGTGTGTGTGTGTGTGTGTGTGTGTGTGTGTGTTTAAAAAAAGAATTATCCCACCTGAGGGATGTGTATAATATATCTGTAAAAGAATTATCCCACCCGAGGGGTAAAGGAACAGAGCGGTTCACGGTTTAAGATATCATTCCCACAGCGTGCACAGGCAGAGCAGGCGAAGCTGAGGAGAAAGGCTTCAGGCAGACAGTCGCGGAGTTGGTGTTGGGGGCCCGGCTGAGTGCACGAAAATGAGAGGTGCCCGTGGATACCAGCGGGCCCTGATGGGGTCTGCCTCCAGCCGCCTGCTCCAACGCAAGCCTGAAGGGCATCGCCCTCCCAGACTAATGATGCCAACACACTTAGAAGAAAAGGAGAACCAGACATGAATGAGAATTAGAAACACCTGCCACACTGGAAAGGGACGTGGGCTTGAGCACTAGGAATGGCCATATAGCAAGCTGGTATCTGCAAGACATTCGTTTAACTCATTTAATCTTCACAACAATTCTATGAGTCATTTTTATTTAACAGATGAGAAATTGTTATTTGACAGATGTTATTAAGCATTTCTATTTAACAGATGAATTGTCAAGGAGGGAAACTTCCCCAAACTAGTAACTTAATCCTAAATCTAACACATAAGTCCATATTCTTAACCAGACTACAACTATTCTACCGCTCTAGGAATGAGTCTTGGACACAAGGGACATTGGCCATAAAGCTACATCATTCATCTTTATTGTGCTAGAGATCATGTGCTTATGTTTGTTTGTTTGTTTGTTTGTTTGGGGTTTTTCTTTTTTTTTTTTTGTATTGGGGATTGAACCCAGCCACATCCCCAGCCCTTTTTATTTTTTATTTTGAAACAGGGTCTCACTAAGTTGCTGAGGCTGGCCTTGAATCTGTGATCTTCCTGTCTTGGCCTCCCAAGTACTGGGATTACAGGCATGTGCCACCACGCCCAGCTTATTTATTTTGCTTTGAATCTTTACCATGAAAGTTAAAGTAGATCACCCAATATACCAATGTACATATTAAATTATCCAGCTATCCAGGAATAGTTACATATTTGACACTAATTAATACAATAAGTAAGAAAGAAGCAAGAACTTTGGGAACTAGTCCATTTACCAGTCTGTTCAAAAGTATTTGTGATACTGGGGATTGAACCCAGGGGCATTCTACCACTGTGCTGCATCCCTAACCCTTTTTTTTTTTTTTAATTTTGAGCCAGGGTCTTGCTAAATTGCCCAGGACAGCCTTAAACTTGGAATCATCCTGCCTCGGCCTCCCAAGTCTCTGGGAGGGTATAGGTATGCACCACTGAGCCCAGCTTTTCCAAAGGTGTTTGTAATCAGAGTTCACATTTACATTTCTAACAAGGCACTAAAATGCAAGATACTAAATGCCAAGGAGAAGGACACACCAAAAATGGATTATTCCAAAGAAAATGATAGCCAATTAAAATGTTCTAAATCCATTAGGAACGTTTTAGAATATAGGCAGGATTAGAAGTAAAATTTTGATGAGGATTTTCTTGGAGAAAACTATTCTATGAACCTCTTTCTGCAACCCTGGGAAGTAGGGTGTTAGTGGTAAGCTAACCACCGGCCTGTTAAAGCATATTTCTCAAGACCACTTGAAAAGCTGCGTGTGTTCCATAGAAAACTATTCTATAAGCTCCGCCACCCTAGGAATTAGGTTGTTCGTAGTACTCTAACCATGGATCTGTTAAAGCAGATTTCACAGGACCACTTGAAATGTTCATATGTCCCCTGCTGATGTTCAGCAATATAAAGAAGGGTCAGACTCCTATCTGGGAAATCTAATGGGTAAGAGACAAGCTGATGCTTCTTTGCTAATGGAATTTGCACACATGTACACACACACACACACACACACACACACACATGACTATTTCTCATAGGCATGGGCTAGAGGTTGTGAATGAGAGAGAACCAATATGGCTGCATCTTGGGCTACGCCTCGCAGGCCCACAGAGAGTAATGAAGGAAACTGCAGACAGAGGCCGGAATGCACAGGGCTTCTTAGGGGCAATGAAAGGAGGCACAGGTGACATCCAAACTAGAGACGCACGGGCGCTGGAGGAAAGGGCAGGCTCAGTCCTGTGAGAGGACCCTCTGCCGAGCCCTTGGCTTCAACACTGGCCACCAGAGGTCTCACCCAAGGTGACTGCAGTCCCTGAGCCTCGTCCCCACTCCTCCTCCATACTCCATCCAGGAGAGCTCAACATTTTTTATAAGTAAGCTGAGGTCAGGGAGAAATGAAAAACAGGAAAAATGAAGAGCCACATTCACTTCTTCCTCTGCAAGTAGCCAGCATGGGAGGTGGGAAGAGGAAACAGAGTATCATAATGATCATGTAGTAGTACTAGGTAAAGTTATTCTGTATCTTAAATTGTCAGCACTCTGTGACTTATTGCTCAGCATTAAGCATTCTAACTGCTGAATTGAGATTGTGGTGGCAACTTAAAGCAACTGTGACAACTGTTATTACCTGTAAGTAGCCAGAAGACCCATGGGTTGCCAGAGTTTTCATCCAGGGGCAGGCAAAGATTATTCCCACTCAGTACAGTTTATAAGAAAGCTGGGAGACAACGATAAAGGTGTATCAATCATAGTCTACATCCCACACATCATGCTAGTTCAATTTACCAGTTACATACCGCCCTAAAAATCCACATTGTCAGTCTCCTCCACTTGTAAAAACTATAGAAATAATTGCTACTAAAATACTATGAAGGGTAGCTGGGTTTCATTTCTAAACCTCACTTTCTGTTTGATGTTAAAAAGATATTTATAGCCGGGCGTGGTGGCGCACGCTTGTAATCCCAGTACTTTGGGAGGCGGAGACCGGAGGATCCAGGTTCGCGGTCAGCCTCAGCTCTCTCGCTCGCTCTCTCCCTGTCTCTCTCCCTGTCTCTCTCCCTGTCTCTCTCTCTCTCTCTCTCTCTCCTTAGTGAGGCCCTCTGCAACATCGTGAGATCCAGTTTCAAAATAAAGTATAAAAAATAGGGCTGGGGGCGTAGCACGGAGGTAGAACACCCCTGGGTTCAATCCCCGGTACCGCAAAAAAATAAAAAATAAAAAATAAAAATAAAAAGATATTTATAGCCCCAGTCCTTGGAAGGCTGAGGCAGGAGGATTCCAGGTTCAACTCAGCAACTTAGTAAGACCCTCAGGAACTTAGTGAGACCCTGTTTCAAAATTAAAAGAGCTGGGGGTGGGGTGTGGCTCACAGGTAGAATGCCCCTGAGTTAAAGGAAGGAAGAAGAGGTAGAGAAGGAGAGATTTAAATTATCATTTGTCTAAATTGATGGTGCTCTTAACCACTTACTTTTGGGGTGTTTTTGTTTTTGTTTTTGTTTTTGCAGTACTGAGGATTGAACCCAGGGGCTTCTACCTCCAAGCTACACCCCAGCCCTATTTTTTGTTCTTTATTTTGAGACAGGGTCTCATTAAGTTGTGGAGGGCCTCGCTAAGTAGCTGAGGCTGGCGGCGAACCTGGATCCTCCAGTTTCAGCCTCCCAAATACTGGGATTACAAGCGTGCGCCACCACGCCCGGCTCCTAACCACTTACTTTAATATATAGGAAAATGGATATTAGAGGAGGTGGTAGAGACCAAAACAAGAGACAGATTGAGGACAACAGGCCTGGGTAAAGAAAGGTGGCCCTCTCCCTCAACCAGGGTCCCCAGACGTTTAAGAGATGTATAGGGCTCCACCAAAAACTCCAGGGAAAACCCCGTTTCTTCCTCCTCGGGCATCAGATTGAGAAAATTCCCCAGTGATCCTTCATAGATGACCAAGCATTAAGGCATTTTCCCAGGACTAGTGTTTCAGGCTCAAAAAAAAGGAGGGGGATTTCCTTAGAGAGGGCTACAAAACTAGAGGAAAAAGTAGAGATGACGTATGACAGCGAGTTGTGGGAACAGAACGGGGAAAGACGCAGGAGTCAAAAGAACAGAAGTAAAAAGTGTCAGTTTAGTCAGGCGTGGTGGCGCACACCTGTGATCCCAGTACTTGGGAGGCTGAGACAGGAGGATTGCAAGCTCAAAGCCAGCCTCAGCAACTTAGCGAGGCCCTCAGCAACTTAATGAGACCCTGGTTCAGAATTTTTAAATATCAAAAAGGGCTGGGGGCATAACTTAGAGATAAAATGCCCCTGGGTTCAATCCCAGTACCATACACACACACACACACACACACAGAATATCAACTTACTTTCACAGTTTTAAGTGGAAGGAGAGAAAGTAAGATAAATATATAGGCAGAGGTCTTTAATAAAGAAATAAACTGTAAATTCTAGAACGTAAGTTCACTACTTTGATGTTCTGTGAAGATTCTAGATACTTGCCATCATTTCCTTCTAAAAGTCTAATTAACTGGTAGATCCCAGTTAACAGCTTATCAGCTGTTCTTTATCCATTAAAAATAATCCATGAGGAAATGTTAGCTCAAGGTTGTTGACAGTGTCCAAACAAATCACACCTCAGAGGCTAATCAACTTGGTGGTGGGTTAGCAGTGTTCCCAACTGCACTACAGAAAAAAATGTCTAACCTCATGACCCCAATAATTATTTTTGCAAATCAAAGAGTGGTTCTTTGTTGTGATGATGTGTAAAACCTCACCATTTTATCTACATCTAAATCTGGGATAGCTGGCCACCCCACTCTTGTCTAAGAGTATAAGTCCCAGGCCAAGGAGCTGGGGACAGTGAAAAGCACAAAGCTATGAGAATGCAGAGCCTTCCAAACACGACCAAGACACCACTTCCACATACAACGCTTCATTTTTATACTGTCTCCCAGCTATGGTTACAGTTGGGGGAAAGGCAGGTTTGAAACATCTGGTTCCCTACAGTTGAAACTCATGTTTAAAACAGCACTCAAAAAAGGTGGCAAAAAAAAAACCCTGCTCCCAAGAACAAGTATTTTTTGAGGCACTGGTTTATTATGAAAATGTTTTTAGAAAGTTGGCCCTTGATCCAGTTCATTGACCTATGCATAAAAAGATAAGAAGTGGATGACTAGAGAGAATAGTAATAGGAAAAATTATTTTATATTTTAAGCTGTCTGAAAATTGTGCAAAGAAAAATAAAGAAAAGAGCCAGGCGTGGTGGCACACACTTGTAATCCCAGTACTTGGGAGGCTGAGATCAGAGGACCCGGGTTCGCGGCCAGCCTCAGCTACTTAGTGAGGTCCTCCGCAAGTTTGTGAGACCCGGTTTCAAAATAAAGAATAAAAAATAGGGCCGGGGGTGTAGCGCGGAGGTAGTAACGCCCCTGAGTTCAATCCCTGGTACGGCAAAAAAAAAAAAGAGATTATGAATATTGACTTGGTGAGCAAATTACAGAATTGCAGAATAGTGTGATTACGTTATTTAACAAGTTTATATATAATCACTATAGATAGATAAACATACGTGTGTGTGTGTGTGTGTGTGTGTGTGTGTGT
>PVJS01008222.1:0-53760 GCA_004027185.1 Glis glis | reverse complement strand
TGGTAACAAGCACAGGGGCCCCCCAAGTGAACTCAAGTACTTTCGGGGTTGCACGCGGCAACGCCGGAGTCTGGTATCTGGTGCTGGGCCGCCCAGGAGTCGCAGGGCCTGCTGGGGTTGCGCGCGAGAACACCAGGGTCTGGCACCTGGCGCAGTGGACGCCCAGGGAGTGAAGGGACTGCTGGAGTGGCGGCGGTAACGCCGGTATATGGTATTGGCACAGGGGGCGCCCAGGTGACGCAGTTGAAGCCCAGGTGGCGCAGGGGTTCCGGGGTTGCACACTTGGACGCCTGGGTCTTGTACCGGGTGTAGAGGCCGCCCAGGTGTCTCAGGGCTGGTTTTGTGGCGCGCGGGGGCGCTGGGGTATGGCACTTGGCGCAGGGGCCGCCCAGGAGGCGCACGAGCTGCCAAGGTTGCAAACGTGTATGCCAGGGTCTCGTACATGGAGCAGAGGCTGCCCAAGTTTCCCAGGGGCCGCCTAGGAGTCTCAGAGGCTGCCGGGGATGCGCGGGGTGATGTCGGGGTCTGGTACCTAGCACAGGGGCCCCCCAGATGGCGGAAGGACTTCCTGGGTTGCGCGCAAGGACGCCGTTGTCTGGGACCTGCGGCAGGGACCGCCCAGGTGGTGCAGGGACTGCCAGGGTGGCGCGCGGGGTAGGTGGAATCTGGTACCTGGCAAAGTGGCAGCCAAGATGGCAGGGGCTGTCGGGGTTGCGTTCGGGGACGCTGGGATCTGGTACCTGGCGCATGGTTGACCAAGGAGCGCAGGGGCTGCCGGGGTTGCGCGCAGCAACACCGCGGACTTGTACCTGGCGCAGGGCCCGCCCAGGGGACGCAGGGGATGCCCAGGTGGGTTTGTGCGCGAAGATGTAGAGGTCTAGTACCTGGCGCAGGGGTCACCCAGGTGGCCCAAAACTGCCGGGGTTGCACACGGTAACACCGGGGTCTTGTACCTGCCTCGGGGGCTGCCGAGGGGACCCAGGGGAAGCCCAGGTGGCATAGGGGCTACCGGGTTTGCGTGCAGGTATGCCGGGGCCTGGTAATTGGCACCAGGGTCCCCAGGTTGCAAGGGTCTGCCGGGGTTGTGTACTTGGACGTCGGGGTCTGTCACCTGGCGTCGGGGTCGCCTAGGGAGCGCAGGGACTGCCGGGGTGGTGCGTGGTAAAGCCTGTGTCTGGTGCTTGGCGCAGGGGGATCCCAGGGGGTGCAGGTGCTGCCGGGGTTGCGCACGTGGACGCTGGGTCTCGTATATTGTCAGGAGCTGCCCAGGTGTCACAGGGGCCGCCCAGGTGTCGCCGAGGCTTCCGGGGTTGCGTGCGGAGACACCAGGGTCTGGTACCAAGGATAGGGTGCCCCCAGGTGGCTCAAAGACATTCGGGGTTGCATGCGGGTATGACAGGGTCGGTATCTGGCGCAGGGGACGCCCAAGGAGCCCAGGGGCTGCCGGGGTTGCACGCGGTGATGCCGGGGTCTGATACCTGGCTCAGGGGCCACAAAAGTGGCCAGGATCTGCCCTTCTGATGCAGGGGCCGCCCAGGTGGTTCAGGGTATGCTGCGGTTGCGTGCGCTCCTACCGGGTGCAGAGGCGGCCAAGGTGGCTCAGGGGCTGCTGGGGTGGCGTGCGGGGACGACGGGGTTTGGTAATTGGCACAGGGACCGCCCAGGTTGCACAGGGGCTGCCAAGGTTGTGCACGTGGATGCCGGGGTCAGGTACCTTGCGCAGGGGTCCCCCAGATGGCACAAGGACATCCGGGGTTGCACGCGGGAACGTCGGGGACTGGTACCTGGCGCTGGTGCGCCGCAGTTGTCACAGGGCCTGCCGGCATGGCTCGCGGTTACGCCGGAGACTGGTACCTAGCACAGGAGCCCCCCAGGTGGCTCAAGCACTTTTGGTGTTGAACACGGGGACGCCGTGGTCTGGTATCTGACCTAGGGGCCGCCCAGGTGTCGCATAGCCTGCCGGGTTTTCAGGCGGGGAGGCCGGGGTCAGGTACCTGGCTCAGGGGTCATCTAGGTGGCGCAGGAACTGCCATTTTTGTGCGCGAGGATCCCGGGGTCTGTTATCTAGCACAGGTGACCTCAGCTGGCCCAAGGACATCCGGGGTTGCCCACGTGGACATCGGGGTCTCGTACATGGCGCAGGGGCCGCCCAGGTGTCGCAAGGGGTGCCCAGGTGTCACAGATGCTGCCGGGGTTGCACGCGGTGACGCAGAAGTCTGGTACCTAGTACAGGGGCCCCCCTTGAGGTGGCTCAAGGACATTCGTGGTTGCACGCGGGTTGCCGGGGTCTGGTATCTGACGCAGGTGCGCCTAGGTGTCGCATAGCTTGCCGGGATTGCGCTCGGGGACGCCGGAATCAGGTACCTGGCACAGGGGTCGCCGAGGTGGCGCAGGAACTGCCATTGTTGTGTGCGAGGACGCCGGGGTCTTGTACCTAGTGCAGGGTCCCCAGGTGGTGCAAGAACTTAATGGGTTGGGCACGAGGTCGCCGGGGTCTGGTACCTGCCACAGGGACCGAGCAGGTGGCGCAGAGACTTCTGGGGTGGCACGCGGACACGGTGTGTCTGGTAAATGGTGAAGGTGCAGCCCAGTTGGCAGGGACTGCCGTGGTTGCGCAGAGGGACGTCGGGATCTGATTCCTGGCACAGGGGCCGCACAGGTGGTGGAGGGGCCACCCATGTGATGCAGGGGCTGCCCAGGTTTCGCAGGGGCTGTTGCAGTTGCTCTCAGGCATGCCGGGGTCTGGTACTTGGCTCAGGGGGCGCCCAGGTGGGGAGGCGCTGCCGGGGTTGTGTACGTGGACGCTGGGGTCTGTTACCTGGCACAGGGGTCACCCAGGGTGCACAGGATCTGCCGGAATGGCGCGCGGTAACGCCGGGGTCTGGAACCTGGCTCAGGGGCTGACCATGTGACGCAGGTGCAACCCAGGTGGCTCATGAGTGCCGGGGTTGCGCACTTTGAAGCCGGGGTCTCATACCGGGTGCAGAGGCCGCCCAGGTGGCTCAGGGGCTACTGGGGTGGCGCGCATGGATGCCGGGGTCTAGTGCAGGGGCCGCCCAGGTAGTAGGGGCTATTGGGGTGTTTCGCGGTGATTCCGGAAACTAGCACAGGGGCCCCCCAGGGGCTCAAGGACTTTCGGGGTTACACGCGGGGACACCGGGATCTGGTACATGTTTCAGGGGATACCAAGAAGCGCAGGGCCTGCCGGGTTTGTGCGTGGGGACGCCGGAGTCAGGTAACTCACGCAGGGATAGCCCAGGTGGTGCTGGAACTGCCAGGTTGAGCGTGAGGACGCCGGGGTCTGGTACTTGGTGCAGTGGCCCCCCAGGAGGCACAAGGGCATCAGGGGTTGCGCACGTGGACGCCTGGGTGTTCTACATCGTGCAGGGGATGCCAAGGTGTCGCAGGGCCTTCCAGGGTGGCTCGCGGTGACGCCGGTGTCTGGTACCTTGCGCAGGGGCCGTCCAGGTGACGCAGGCCTGCCCAGGTGGCACAAAGTCTACCGGCCTTGCGCACGGGGATGCCGGGGTCTGGTACCTGGCGCAGGGATCGCCCAAGGAGCGCAGAGGCTGCCGGGATTGCGTGCGGTAACACCGGGGATTTGTAACTGGCGCAGGGGCCGCCCAGGGGACGAAGGGGTCGCCAAGGTGGTGCAGGGATTAATGGGGTGGCACGCGGGGACACCAGGGTCTTGTCGGGGGCATCCATCGGTCTCTAGGGGCCAGCCAGAGAGAGAGAGGGATGTGAAGCTGATGGGGGGCAGGGCCGGACGGTTGGACAAATAACCATACCTCCAACCGGGAGTCATGTCTTGCAAAAACTCGTTTATTAGAGAGCACATCTCTCTTTTATAGTATTGGCGGTACAGGAAGTTTGCAATGAGTAGGGTGTGGCACCACGCTCTCCTGGGATCTATTATAGGTAGAGACACCTGTCATCTGTGTGAACGGAAAGAGGTAACTACCTATCACAGCCCTCTTGAGCCTACCTCCGGAACTACCTGCGGGACCTCCCCCTGAGGAATTTGCCAGCGTCATCTTTGCCATTAATATGCTGAATTACTGCCACGTGGGAGAGGCCCTGTACTACAGAGGAGGCTTCTGCCAGTCCACCAGGCCCTTTACTGGCACTGCGTAGAGGGCCCAGCAGGGTCTGACCTCTAGCGCAGGGGCAACCTAGGTGGCAGGGGCTGCCGGGGTGTATCGCGGTGATGCCGGTGTCTGGTACCTAGCACAGTGGCCCCCTGGTGGCTCAAGGACTTTCGGGGTTGCACGCAGGGACGCCTGGTTCTGGTATCTGGCGCAGGGTTCGCCCAGGTGGTGCAGGAACTGCCATGTTTGTGCGCGAGGACGCCGGGCTCTAGTACCTAGTGCAGGGGGCCCCCAGGTGGCGCAAGGACTCCCCTGGTTTGCGCGGGAGGATGCCAGTGTCTGGTGCCACGCGCAGGGATCGCCCAGGTGGCACAGTTACTTCTGGAGTGGTGCGCGGGGACGGCGGGGTCTGGTAACTGGTGAAGGGGCAGCCCAGTTGCAAGGGGCTGCCGGGGTTGCGCGCGGGGACGCTGCGGTCTGGTACCTGGCACAGGCATGGCCCAAGTAGAGGAGGGACTGCCGGTTTGGCGCATGGTAAGGCCGGCATTTGATACCTGGCGCATGGGCCGCCCAGGTGACTCAGGGGCGGCCCATGTGTCTCAGAGGATGCCGGGGTTGCGCACAGGGACGCCGGGATCGCCCAAGTTATGGAGGGGCTGCTGTGGTTGTGCGCGGTAACAACGGGGTCTTGGACCTGGCGCAGGGGCCACCCAGGTGACGCAAGTGCAGCCCAGGTGGTGCAGGGGTGCTGGGGTTGCGTACTTGGATGCCGGGGTCTCTACCGGGTGTAGTAGCTGCCAAGGTTGCTCAGGGGCTACCGGGGTTGCGCACGGGGATGCTGGATATATTACCTGGCGCAGGTATCGCCCAAGAAGTGCAGGGGATGTCGGGGTTGTGCGCGGTGACACCGGGGTCTTGTACCTGGCCCAGAGTCTGCCCAGGGGATGCAGAGGATGCCCAGGTGGCACAGGGGCAACCGGGTTTGCGCGCGGTGATACCGGGGTCTAGTACCTGGCGCAGGGGTCCCCCAGGTGGTGCAAGGACTTCCGGGGTTGTACGCAGGGACGCCGGGGTCTGGTACCTAGCGCAGGGGCTCCCCAGGTGTCACAGGGCCTGCCGGGGTGGCTCGCGGTGACGCGGGGGTCTGGTACCTAGCACAGGGGCCCCACAGGTGGAAGGATTTTCGGGGTTGCACGCCGGGACGCCGGGGTCTGGTACCTAGCGCAGGGCCCCCCCAGGTGTCGCAGAGCCTGCCGGCGTGGCTCACGGTGATGCCGGGGTCTTGTACCTAGCAAGCAAAGTGGCCTCCCAGGTGGCTCAAGAATATTCGGTGTTGCACGCCGGGATGCCGGGGTCTGGTATGTGGCGCAGGGGCCGCTCAGGTGTCGCATATCCTGCCGGGGTTGCACGCGGGGACGCTGAGGTCAGGTCCCTGGCATAGGGGTCGGCCAGGTGGCGCAGTGATAGCCGGGGTGGCACGCAGGGATGGCGTTGTCTGGTACCTGGCGAAGGGGCTGCCCAGTTGGCAGGGGTTGCCGGGGTTGCGCACGTGGACGCTGGAGTCTCGTATATGCCGCAGGGGCCGCCCAGGTGTCACAGAGGCAGCCGGATATGCGCGCGGTGATACCGGTTTCTGGTACCTGGCCCAGGGATGCCCAGGTGACACAGGGGCCGCCCAGGGTTTGCAGAGACTACCGGGGTTGTGTGCGGGGATGCCTGGGTCTGGTACCTGGCACATGGGTCACCTAGGAGGGTAGGGGCTGCCTGGCTTGCGCGAGGTAACACCCGGGTCTTGTACCTGGCTCAGGGGTCGCCCAGGGGATTCCCAGCTGGCACAGGGGTGACGGGTTTGCATGCGGGGATGCCGGGGTCTGGTACCTAACCTAGGGGCTGCCCAGGTGGTGCAGGTGCAGCCCAGGTGGCGCAGGGAGGCCGTGGTGGCAAGCGGGGATGCCGGGATCTAATACCTGGCGTAGGGGCTGCCCAGGGGGTGCACGTTCAGCCCAGGTGGTACAGGGGTGACGGGGTTGCACGCGGGGATTCCGGGGTCTGGTAAATGGCGCAGAGGCCACCCAGGTGACGCAGGTACAGCCCAGGTGATGCAGGGGGGCGGGGGTTGCGCACTTGGACTCCGGGGTCTTGTAACGGGTGCAGAGGCCACCCAGGTGGCTCAGGAGCTGCTGGGGTGGCGCGCGTGGATGCCGGAGTCTGGTACATGGTGCAGGAGCCACCCAGGTGGCGCAGGGGCCGCAATGTGATGCAGAGGCCGCCCAGGTGGCACAGGGACTTCTGGGGTGGCGCGCGGGGATATCGGTGCCTTGTACTTGGTGCAAGGGCCACCCAGGTGGTGCAGAGCCTGCCTGGGTGGCTCGAGGTGACGCCGGGGTCTGGTACGTAGCACAGGGCCCCCCCAGGTGGCTCAAGGACTTTCGGGGATGCACGTGGGGACGCCGGGGTCTCGTATCTGGCGCCAGGGACGACCAGGTGGCGCAAGAACTGTCCGGGTTGCACGCAGTGACGCCGGGGTCTGATACCTGTCGCAGGCGTGCCCAGGTGGTGCAGGGGCCGCCCATGTGATGCAGGGGCTGTAGGGGTTGCGCATGGTAACAAAAGGGTCTTGTACCTGTTGCAGGGGCTGCTCAGGGGACGCAGGGGACGCCCAGGTGGCACAGGTGCTGCCGGGTTTGCATGCGATGATGCCGGGGTCCGGTACTTGGCACAGGGCGCACCCAGGTGGTGAGGGTCTTTCGGGGTGGCTCGAGGAGACACCTGCGTCTGGTACCTGGCGCAGGGGCTTCCCAAATGATGCAGGTGCAGCCCAGATGGCACAGGGTTGCCCGGGTTGTGCATTTGGACGCCGGGGTCTCATACAGCGTGCAGAGGCTGCCCTGGTGGCTCAGGGGCTGATGGGGTGTCGCGCGTGGACGCCGGGGACTGGTACCTATCTCAGGGGGCGTCCAGGTGATGCAGTGACTGCCGAGGTGGCGCGCAGGGATGGCGGGGTCTGGTAACTGGCACAGGGGCCGCCAAGGTGCTGCAGGGCCAGGCAGGGTGGCACGCGGGGACAGCGGGGTATGACCCCTAGCGCAGAGGCCACCCAGGTGGCGCAGGGACTGCCTGGGTTGTACGCAGGGACGCCGGGGTGTGGTATCTGACGCAGGGTCTGCCCAGGTGGCGCAGGTCCTGCAGGGGAGTTTCGCGGTGACACCAGGTTCTGGTACCTAGAACAGGGCCCCCCCAGGTGGCTCAAGGACATTCTGGGTTGCACGCGGGGATGCCGGGTTCTAGTATCTTGCGCAGGAGCCGCCCAGGTGTCACCGGAGTTGCGCTTGGGAATGCCTGGGTCAGGTACCTGGCACAGAGGTCGCCCAGGTGGCGCAGGAACTGCCGAAGTTTTGCGAGAGGACGCCGGGTTCTGGAACCTAGCGCAGGGGGCCCCCAGGTGGCACAAGGAGTCCGTGGTTGCGCGCGAGGAGGCCGGGGTCTGGTACCTGGCACAGGGGCCACTCAGGTGGTGCAGTGACTGCCCAGGTGGCTCAAGGACTTTCAAGGTTGCAAGCGGGGACGCTGGGGTCTGGTACCTAGCGCAGGGACCTCCCAGGTGGCGCAGTGACTGCTGGGATTGCGCACGGAGACAGCGGGTCTGGTTCCTGGCGAAGGGGCAGCCCAGATTGCAGACGCTGCCGGGGTTGCGCACAGGGACACCGGATCTGGTACCTGGAGCAGGGGTCGCCCAAGGAGCGCAGGAGCTACCGAGGTTGCATGCGGTATACCGGGGTCTTGTATCTGGTGCAGGGGCCGTCCAGGGGACGCAGGGGATGCCCAGGTGGCATAGGGGCTGCCGGGTTCGCGCACGGGGATGCCGGTGTCTGGTACCTGGTGCATGGGCCGCCCATGTGACGCAGGTGCAGGCCAGGTGGCTCAGGGGTGCCTAGGTTGCACACTTGGACGACGGGGTCTCCTACCGGATGCAGAGGCCGCCCAGGTGGCTCAGGGCCTCTGGAGTGGCGCACGTGGACGCCGTAGTCTGGTATATGGTGCAGGAGCCACCCAGTTGGCACAGGGGCCACCCATGTGATGCACCTTGGCAGCCCTTGCACCAGGTACCAAACCCTGGCATCCCCGCGTGCCACCCCAGAAGACCCTGTGCAACCTGGGAGGCCTCTGCATCACATGGGAAGCCCCTGCACCAACTGGGCTGCCCCATCGCAGGAACTAGAACGCGCCATCCCCGTGTGCAACCGCGGAAGTCCTAGTGCCACCTGGGGGACCCCTGCACCAGGTATCTGATCACAGCGTACTCGCAGGCAACCCTGGCAGTTCCCGCGCCACCTGGGCGACCCCTGCACCATGTACCACACCCCAGCGTACACTCGTGCAACCACAAAAGTCCTTGAGCGACCTGGGGGCCCCCTGTGCTAGGCACCAGACCTGGCGTCATGGCGTGCAACCTCGGTAGCCTCTGCGACACCTGGGAGGCCCCTGCGCCAGATGCCTGACCCCAGCATACCCGCGCGCCACCCCAGCAGTCCCTGCTCTTTCTGGGCGACCCCTGCACCGGATACCAGACCCCGGCGTTCACTTACACAACCCTGTCAGACCCTAGCCACCTGGGCATCCCCTGTGCCAAGTACCAGACCCCAGCATGCTTGTGCGCAACCGAAGCAGCCCCTGCGCCACGTGGGCGGTACCTGCATCACATGGGCGGCCCCTGCACCACCTGGGCGGCCCCTGCACCAGGTATCACCCCCGGCGTCCCTGCGCAAAACCCCAGCAACCGCTGTGCCACCTGGGGGTCCCTGCGCCAGATACCAGACCCCGGCGTCCCTGCTCGCAACCCCGGTAGTCCCTGCACCATCTGGGCGGCCTCTGCGCTAGGGGTCAGACCCCGTTGTCCCCGCGTGCCACCCCAGCAGTCCCTGCGCCACATTGGCAGCTCCTGCGGTCCCTGGGCGGCCCCTGCACCACGTAAAAGACCCAGGTGTTACTGCACGCAATGCCTGCAGCCACTGCATTCCTTGGGCGACCCTGGCATCCCTGCGTGCAACCCCTGCATCCTCTGAGACACATGGACGGCCCCTGCATCACCTGGGCGGCACCTGCGACAAGTACAAGACGCTGGCGTTACCACTCGCCAACCCTGCGCCAGGTACCAGACCCCGCCGTCACCGCGCGCCACCCCATCAGTAACTGTGATACCTGGACGAACCTTGCGCCAGGTACCAGACCCTGGCATCCTCATGCGCAACCCCGGAAGACATTGCTCCACCTGGGCAGCCCCTGCGCCAGGTACCAGACACTGGTATAATCACACCAAAGCCGGCTCCCCCTGTGCCACCTGGGCGTCGCCTGAGTACCCTGGGCGGGCCCTGTGCCAGATACAAGACCCCGGTTTTACCGCGCCCAACGCCGGCTTCCCCCACGCAACTCCTTCAGCCCCTTGCAACTGGGATGCCCCATCGCCAAGTACCAGACCCCGTCGTCCCCGTGCGCCACCCCAGCAGTCACTGCACCACCTGGGCGGTCCCTGAGCCAGGTACCAGAGCCTGGAGTCCTCGCGCGCAACCCCGGAAGTCCTTGCGCCACCTGGGGGCTCCCTGTGCTAGGTACCAGAACGCGGCAGCCTCGCGCACAACCATGGCAGTGCCTGCGTTACCTGGGCGACCCCTACACCAATATCAGACCCCAGTTCCCCGCGTACAACCCCGAAAGTCATTGAGCCACCAGGGGGCCCCTGTGCTAGGTACCAGACTCCGGAGTCACCGCGAAACACCACAGCAGCCCCTGCCACCTGGGCGGCCCCTGCACAAGGGGTCAGACCGCGGTGACCCCGCGTGCCACTCCAGCAGGCCCTGAACCACCTTGGCGGCCTCTGGTCCCCTGGGCAGCCCCTGCACCAGTTACAAAACACCGATGTTACCGCGTGCAACCCTGGCAGCCCCTGCGCTCCTTAGGCGACCCTTGCGCCAAGTAACAGACCCCGGCCTCCCCGCGTGCAACCCTGAAAGTCCTTGAGCCACCAGGGGGGCCGTGCGCCAAGTACCAGACCACGGCGTCCCCGCGCGCCACGCAGGTAGCACCTGAGACACCTGGGCGGCCTCTGAATGTGGTACAAGACCCCGGCATCCAAGTGAGCAACCACGGCACCCCTGTGCCACCTGGGCTGCACCTGCATCACCTGGGCATCCCCTGCAACAGGTACCAGACCCTAGCATCCCCACACGCCTCCCCAGATGTCCCTGTGCAACCTGGGCGGCCTCTACATCACATGGGAAACCTCTGTGCCACCTGGGCGGCCCCTGCACCAGATGCCAGACTCCAGTGTCCTCGCGTGCCACCCCGGACGTCCCTGAGCTCCCTGGGCAACCCCTGCCCTGGTACCAGACCCCGGCATTCACGTACACAACCACGGCAGTTCCTACGCCACCTGGGCGACCCTTGCGTCAGATACCAAACCCCAGCGTCCCCGCGTGCAACCCCGAAAATCCTTGCGCCACCAGGGGGCCTCTGTGCTAGGTACCAGACCCCGGCGTCACCGTGAAACACCCCGGCAGCCCCTGCCTTCTGGGCGGCACCTGCACTAGTGGTCAGACCCCGGTGTCCCCGCGTGACACAACCAGAAGTCCCTGCGCCACCTTGGCGGTCCCTGCATCCCCTGGGAGGCCCCTGCACCAGTTACAATACCCCGGTGTTACCGCGCTCATCCCCGGCAGCCCCGGCACTACCTGGGCTGCCCCTGCACCATGTACCACAGACCAGCGTCCCCGCGTGAAACCCTGAAGTCCTTGAGCCACATGCGTAGCCCCTGTGCCAGGTACCAGACCACGGCATCACCGCTTGCAACCCCGGCATCCTCTGCAACACTTGGACGGCCCCTGAGAACCTGGGCAGCCCCTGCACCATGTATGAGACACCGGCATCCACGTGCGCAACTCCAGCAGCCCCTGCCCCTCCTGGGCAGCCCCTTCGCCAAGTACCAGTCCCCGGCGTCCGCATGCACCATCCCAGAATTCCCTGTGACACCTGGGCGGCCCCTGCATCACATGGGCAGCCCCTGCGAAACCTGGGCAGCTCCTGCACCATGTACCAGACCCCAGCGTCCACGCGCGCCACTCCAGAGGCCTTGAACCAACTGGGCAGCCTGTGCACCCGGTATGAGACCACGGCGTCCAAGTGCGAAACCTCGGCCCCCATGCGCCAACTGGGCTGCACCTGCGTCACCTGGGTGGCCTCTGCGCCAGGTACCAGACCCCGGCATCCTCGCGCGCAACCCCAGAAGTCCTTGCGCCACCTGGGCGTCCCCTGCACCAGGTACCAGACCCCGGTATCATGGCGCCCAACCCGGCAGCCCCTATGCCACCTGTGCGGCCCCTGCTTCCCGTGGGTGTCCTCTGCACCAGGTACAAGACCCCGGTGTTACTGCGTGCAACCCCGGCAGCCCCTGCACTCCTTGGGCATGCCTGCGTCAGGTACCAAACCCCGGCGTCCCCGCGCGCCACACCGGCTGACACGGTGCCACCTGGGCAACCCCTGCAACAGATACCAGACCCCGGCGACCTTGTGCAAAACCCTGGAAGTCGTTGCGCCACCTGGGGTCCATTGCACTAGGTAACAGACCCCGGGGTTCTCGCGCACAACAATGGCAGTTCAACAATGGCAGTTCCTCCTGGGCCCCTGCACCAGGTACCAGACCCAGGCATCCCCACGCACTATACCAGAAGTACCTGTGCCACCTGGGTGGCCTCTGCATCACATGGGTGGCCCCTGCACCACCTGGGAGGCTATTGCTCCATGTACCTGAACCCGGAGTCCACGCGCGCCACATCAGAGGCCCTGAGACACCTGGGCGGCCTCTGCACCCAGTACGAGACGCCAGCGTCCAAGTGCGCAACTCCGGCCCCCCTGCACCACCTAGGCTGCACTGGTGTCACCTGGGCGGCCCCCACGCCAGGTACCAGACAACGACATAACTGTGAGCAACCCCTGCAGACTATGTGACACCTGGGTGGCCCCTGCACCAGATACCAGACCCCGGCATCCACTTGTGCAACCCTGAAAGTCCATGAGCCACCTGGGGGGCTCTTGTGCTAGGTACCAGACCCCTGCATAACCACGAGCCACCACGGCAGGACCTGCGAAACCTGGGGTGCCCCCACGCTAGGTTCCAGAACCCGGCGTCCCCGCGTGCAACCCCGGATGTTCCTATACCACCTGGGCGACCCCTGCACCGTGTACCACACCCCAGCATCCCCACGTGCGACCCCGAAAGTCCATGAGCCACCCGGGGGACCCTGTGTTAGGTAACAGACCCCGGCATCACCGCGCCAACTTCGGCAGCCTCTGCGACACCTGGGAGGCTCCTGCGACACCTGGGCAGCCCCTGACATTATTTGAGACCTCGGCGTCCACGTGCCCAACCCCGGGAGTTCCTGCTCCTCCTGGGCGGCCCCCTGCGCCAAGTACCAGACCCCGCCGTCCCCGCGCGTCACCCCAGGAGCCCGTGAGCCACCTTGGCGGCCTCTGCACCCGGTACGAGACCCGGGAGTACAAGTGCGCAAACCCTGCGCCACCTGGGCTGCACCTGTGTCACCTGGGTGGCACCTTGGCCAAGTACCAGACGCCGGCGACCTTGCGCAAAACCCTGGAAGTGCGTAACAACCTGGAAGTCCCTGCGCTCCCTGAGCGACCACTGAGCCAGATACCAGACCCCAGTATCCAGGTACGCAACCCCAATAGCCCCTCGCCACCTGGGCGCCCCCGGTGCCATGTACCAGAGCCTGGCATACCTGCGTGCAAGTGCAGCAGCCCCTGCACCACCTGGGCTGCCCCTGCACTAGGTATCAGACCCCGGCGTCACCGCCTGCAACCCTGGCAGTTCCTGCGCCACCTGGGAGGCCCCTGCGCCAGGCACCAGACCCCGGAATCATCGCGCACAAACCCGGCAGCACATGTGCCGCCTGGGTGTCCCCTGCATCCCCTGGGCGGTCTCTGCACCAGGTACAAGACCCCGGTGTTACCGCGGGAAACCCTGGCAGCCCATGCGCTCCCTTGGCGATGCCTGCGCCAGGTACCATATCCCGGCGTCCCTGTGCGCAACCCCAGCAGCCCCTGACAACTGGGCTGCCCCTTCGCCAGGTACCAGACCCCGCCATCCCCGCGTGCAAGCGCGGATGTCCTTGCGCTACCTGGGGGACCCATGTGCCAGGTACCAGACCCCAGCATCCACATACGCAACCGGGGCAGCCCCTCGGCACCTGGGGGCCCCCTACTCCAATTACCTGACCCCGGCGTCCCCACGTGCAACCCCGAATGACCTTGACCAACCTGGGGGGCCCTGTGCTAGGTACCAGACCCCAGCTTCAAAGCGAAACACCCTGGCAGTCCCTGCGACACCTGGGCGGACTCTGCGCCAGTACCAGACCCCGGCGTCCACGCGTGCAACCCAGGCAATCCCTGCGCCACCTGGGCGGCACCTGCGCTAGGGGTCAGTCCCCGATGTCCCCGCGTGCCAGCCCAGAAGTCCCTGCGCTTCCTTGGCGACCCTGTGCCAGGTACCAGACCCCGGCATCCCCGCGTGCAACCCTGTAAGTCTTTGCACACCTGGGCGGACTCTGCGCCAGTACCAGACCCCGTCGTCCCCGCGCGCCACCCCAAGCAGCCCCTGAGCCACCTTGGCCGCCTCTGCACCTGGTACGAGTGCGCTCAATCGCAGCAGTCCCTGCGCCACCTGTGCGGCCCCTGCATCAGAAGGGCGGATCCTGACCACCTGTGCGGCCCCTGCGCCAGGTATCAGACCGAGGCGGCACATCACATGGTGGCCCTGTGCCACCTGGGAGGCTCCTGCACCAGGTACCAGATGCCGGCATTATCGCGCGCCACCCTGGCAGTCCCTGCACTCCCTGGGCGACCCCTGCACCAGGTACCAAACCCCAGCGTCCACGTACGCAACCCCGGCAGCCCCTCGCCACCTGGGCGCCCCCTGTGCCAAGGACCAGACAACTGCATGTCTGCGCGCAACCACAGCAGCCACTGAGCCACCTGGGTGGCACCTACATCACATGGGCAGCCCCTGCGCAAGTATCAGACCCCGGAGTCACCACGTGCAACCCTGGCAGTTTTTGTAACACCTGGTCGCCCCTGCACAATATACCAGACCCCAGCGTCCCCGTTTGCAACCCCGAAAGTCATTGAGCTTCCTGGGGGGCCCCTGTGCTAGGTACCAGACCCCGGCGTCCCCGCTTGCCACCCTGAAAGTCCTTGAGCCACCCGGGGAGCCCCTGTGCCAGGTACCAGACCCCTGCATCCATGCGCGCCACCCCGGAAGTACTTGTGCTACCTGGGGGGCACCTGCGCTATGTTCCAGACCCCAGCGTCCTCGCGCACAACCATGGCGGTTCCTGCGCCACCTTGGTGACCCCTGTGCTAGGTACCTTACCCGGGCATTCCCGAGCGCAACCCCGGCAGGCCCTGCGAAACCTGGGTGGCTCCTGCGCAAGATACCAGACCCCAACGTCCCCGCGTGCAACCCATGCAGTCCCGGAGCCACCTGTGCGGCCCTCTGAGCTGGGGGTCAGACCACGGTGTCCCCGCGTGCTATCCTGGCAAGCCCTGCGACACCTGGGCGGCCCCTGCGCCAGTTACCAGACCCCGCCATCCCGTCGCGCCACCCCGGCGGTCACTGCACCACCTGGACGCCCCCTGAGCCAGGTACCAGACCCTGGCGTCCCCACGCACTCTCTGGCAGCCCCTGCGCCACCTGGGCGGCCCCTGCACTATGTATCAGACCCCGGCGACCACGTACGACACCCCAGAAGTCCCTGAGGCACCTGGGCAGCCTCTGCATCACATGGGCAGCCCCTGCGCCACCTGGGAGGCTCCTGCACCATGTACCAGACCCCGGCGTCCACGCACGCCACACCAACAGCCCCTGAGACACCTGGGCGGCCTCAGCACCCGGTATGAGACCCCAGCGTACAAGTGGGCAATCCCGGCAACCCTGCGCCACCTGGGCTGCACCTGCATCTCCTGTGCTAGGTACCAGACCCCGGCGTCACCGCGAAACACCTTGGCAGGCCCTGTGCCACCTGGCGGCCCCTGCGCCACTACCAGACCCCGGCGTCCCCGTGTGCAACCCCGGAAGTCCAGGTTGCGCAGGGGTGCAACCCAGGTTGTGAAGGGGTGCAGCCCAGGTTGCGCAGGGGTGCCGGGGTCGCGCACTTGGACGCCGGGGTCTCGTACCGGGCGCAGAGGCCGCCCAGGTGTCTCAGGGTCTGCTGGGGTGGTGTGCATGGACGACGGGGTCTGGTACATGGTGCAGGGGTCGCCCATGTGAAGCAGAGGCCGCCCAGGTGGCGAGGGGCTGCCTGGGTTGCGTACATGGACACCGGGGTCTGGTCCCTGGCGCTGGGGTCGCCCAGATGGTGCAGGAACTGTTGGTGTTTCGCGTGAGTACGCGGGGGTCAGGTACCTGGCGCAGGGGTCCCTCAGGTGGCGCAAGGACTTCCGGTGTTAGACGCGGGGATGCCGGGGACGGGTATTTAGCGCAGGGGACCCCAGGTGTCACAGGACCTGCCAGGGTGGCTCGCAGTGACACTGGAGTCTGGTACCTAGTACAGGGGCCCCCCAGGTGGCTCAAGGACTTTGGGGTTGCACACGGGGAAGGCGGGGTCTGGTACCTGACGCAGGGGATGCACAGGTGTCACCTAGCCTGCCTGGGTTATGAGCAGGGACACCGGGGTCATGTCCCTGGCGCAGGGTCGCCGATGTGGCGCAGGAACTGCCACTGTTGTACGCGAGGACGTCGGTGTCTGGTAAGTAGCGCAGGTGACCGCAGGTGGCCCAAGGACTTCCAGATTTGCGTGCGAGGACGCCGGGGTCTGGTACCTCACACAGGGGCCCCCCAGGTAGCTCAAGGACTTTCGGGGTTGCACGCTGGGAAGCCAGGGTCTGGTATCTGGTGCAGGGGCCGACCAGGTGGTGCAGGAACTGCCGAGGTTGCACATGGTGACTCAGGGGTCTGATACCCGGTGCAGGGGTCGCCCAGGTGGTGTAGGGGTCGCCCATGTGATGCAGGGGCCACCCATGTGGCGCAGGGGTTGCTGCGGTTGCGTGCAGGCATGCCGGAGTCTGGTACATGGTGCAGGGTCAGTCCAGGTGGTGCAGGAGCTGCCGGGGTGGCGCGAGGAGACGCCGGGGTCTGGTACCTGGCGAAGGAAAAGCCCAGGTAGCACAGGGGCCAACCATGTGATGCAGAGGCCGCCCAGGTGGCACAGGGACTGACGGGATTGCACGCGAGGACGCCGAGGTAGGTATCTGGCGCATGGGCCGCCCAGGTGGCGCAGGGCCTGCCGGGGAAAGGGAAGAAATGCAGTGATTTGTGTTCAACTCTTCAAACAAGCATTGGCCTGTTCTCCAAGTAAAGTATAAAGAACTAGGGTGCGTAGTGCAGAAGTAGAACACACCTGCGTTCTATCCCCGGTGTTGCAAAAAAAAATATGACAGGTGTAATGGCTCATATTCACTCCAATTGAATCGTGGAGGTGTTTCAGAAAATCCAGCCTCGTATGAAGATGATTCAAAGCACCTGTTCTGTTTCGTTTTCAAAGTCGGCTGTATAAAGGAGTCAGAATAAGGGGTTGCACGTGTTTTACATTCACCTAATCTGGATAGGAATGTAGTAGTAACACCCTGTTTCCATTTGCTGATCAAAGCAATGTCAAGTGTTTCCATTTTACCCTGTTTTAAATGCAACTTCGGAGTACTTTTTCACGTTTCATCTTACGTTTCACGTTTTATCTTATTTTTTCATCAATTCCTTGCATTAATCACGAGGAGACAGACATTTTTATCATGTTAGACTATGCCTTTAGCCATCAAGTATTCCTTGGTGAAAGGCATCACTGAAGTATAATAAGAATGCTTCCTGATATTGCTATTGATGCTAAGGTCATTTTCCCATCATTGATAAACTTGGTACATTCACTAACATCTTACTTACTGGAATGTCAAGATTAACTTGAACAAATTCTCCTTATATCCAAATTGCAATACTTTATTTATCATCAACTTACAATGCAATTCACAGTTATTTATGTGGGCAACAATACTTTCAATAAGCCCAGAGGTGGAGGCGTCCAAAGAATTAACAGAGTATTGTAACAACTACTGAGAGATGTGTGCATATACAACATGTTCTTGAAGCACAGATGGAGGAGATTAAAACAAAGGTGACCGGATCCTAGAAGTCATCACAGTGAAGGAATATGATATCTAAGAAACGCAATGGAAGGAAAACAGGCTTGTCTGGCCAGGGGGAACGGAATCCTTGTTAAGCACACCTTGATCAGGCCAGCAGGGATGTTTTTCGGGTGCATTAATGATGTAACAAAGAATTGAAGGAAAGGGAAAAATGCAGTGATTTGTGTTCAACTCTTCAAACAAGCATTGGCTTGTTCTCCAAATAAAGTATAAATAAATAGGGCCGGGGGCGTAGTGCAGAGCTAGAACGCATGTGCATTCAGTCCCCGGTGTTACAAAAAAAATATTACAGGTGTAATGGCTCATATTCACTCCAATTGAATGGTGGATCTGTTTCAGAAAATCCCGCCTCGTACGAAATGATTCAAAGCAGCTGTTCTGTTTCGTTTTCAAAGTCGGCTGTATAAAGGAGTCAGAATAAGGGGTTGCATGTGTTTTTCATTCACCTAATCTGGATAGGAATGTAGTAGTAACACCCTGTTTCCATTTGCTGATCAAAGGCATGTCAAGTGTTTCCATTTTACCCTGTTTTAAATGCAACTTCGGAGTACTTTTTCACGTTTCATCTTACGTTTCACGTTTTATCTTATTTTTTCATCAATTCCTTGCATTAATCACGAGGAGATAGACATTTTTATCATGTTAGACTACGCCTTTAGCCATCAAGTATTCCTTGGTGAAAGGCAACACTGAAGTATAATAAGAATGCTGCCTGATATTGCTATTGATGCTAAGGTCATTTTCCCATCAATAAGCCCAGAGGTGGAGGCATGCAAAGAATTAGCAGAGTATTGTAACAACTACTGAGAGATGTGTGCATGTACAACATGTTCTTGAAGCATAGATGGAGGAGAATAGAAAAAAGGTGACCAGATCCTAGAAGTCATCACAGTGAAGGAATATGATATCTAAGAAACGCAATGATACGAAAACAGGCTTGTCTGGCCAGGGGGAATGGAATCCTCATTAGGCACACCTTGATCTAAGCCAGCAGGGATGTTTTTCGGGTGCAACAATGATGAAACAAAGAAAAGTAGGAAAGGGAAGAAATGCAGTGATTTGTGTTCAAATATTCACACAAGCATTGACTTGTTCTCCAAATAAAGTATAAATAAATAGGGCCGGGGATGTAGTGCAGAAGTAGAACGCACGTGCGTTCAATCCCCTGTGTTGAAAAAAAATATGACAGGTGTAATGGCTCATATTCACTCCAATTGAATGGTGGAGGTGTTTCAGAAAATCCCGCGTCGTACGAAATGATTCAAAGCACCTGTTCTGTTTCGTTTTCTAAGTCGGTTTTCATGTGTTTTTCATTCACCTAATCTGGATAGGAATGTAGTAGTAACACCCTGTTTCCATTTGCTGATCAAAGGCATGTCAAGTGTTTACATTTTACCCTGTTTTAAATGCAAATTCAGAGTACTTTTTCACGTTTCATCTTACGTTTCACGTTTTATCTTATTTTTTCATCAATTCCTTGCATTAATCACGAGGAGATAGATATTTTTACCATATTAGACTACGCCTTTAGCCATCAAGTATTCCTTGGTGAAAGGCAACACTGAAGTATAATAAGAATGCTGCCTGATATTGCTATTGATGCTAGGTCATTTTCCCATCATTGACCACTTTCATTGTGTTTCCCTTGATAAACTTGGTACATTCACTAACATCTTACTTACTGGATAGTCAAGATTAACTTGAACAAATTCTCCTTATATCCAAATTGCAATACTTTATTTATCATCAACTTACAATGCAATTCACAGTTATTTATGTGAGCAACAATACTTTCAATAAGCCCAGAGGTGGAGGCATGCAAAGAATTGACACAGTATTGTACCAACTACTGAGAGATTTTTTTCCGGGGTTGCACGCGTGGACGCCGGGGTCTGACACCTGGCAAAGGGGTCGCCCTGGGAGCGCAGGGACTGCCAGGGTGGCGAGCAGTAACGCCGGCATCTGGTACATGGCGCTGCTGTCCCCCAGGTGGCTCAAGGACTTCCGGGGTTGTACGGGGGGATGCCGGGGACAGGTACTAAGCGCTGGGGCCCCCCAGGTGTCGCAGGAACTTCCGGGGTGATTCACAATGACGCCGGGGTCTGGTACCTAGCACAGGAGCCCGCAGAGGGCTCAAAGACTTTCGGGGTTGCACGCGGGGATGCTGGGGTCTGGTACATGTTTCAGGGGCCGCCCAGGTGTCGCATAACCTGCCGTGGTTGCATGCGGGGACCCCGGGGTCAGGTACCTGGCGCAGGGGTCGCCCAGGTGGCACAGGACCTGCCATTATTGTGCGCAAGGACGCCGGGGTCTGGAACCTAGCGCAGGGGACCCCCGGTGGCGTAAGGAATTCCGCGGTTGCGTGCGAGGACCCGGGGTCTGATACCTGGCGAAGGGGCCTCCCAGGTGGCGCAGTGACTACCGGGGAGGCGCGCAGAGATGGCGGGGTCTGGTACCCACGAAAGGGGCAGCCTAGTTGGCAGGGGCTGCCTGATTTGTGCGCGAGGATACCGGGGTCTGGTACCTTGCGCAGGGGCACCCCAGGTGTCACAGGGCCTGCCGGGGTGGCTCCCGTTATGCAGGGGTCTGGTATATAGCATAAGAGCCCCCCAGGTGGCTCAAGTAGTATCGGGATTGCACGCGGGGACACCGGGGTCTGGTATCTGGTGCAGGGGCCACCCAAGTGTCGCATAGCCTGCCGGGATTGCATTGGGACGGAGGGGACTGGTACCTGGCGCAGGGGCCGCCCAGGTGATGCAGGAGCAGCCCAGGTGGCGCAGGGACTTCTGGAGTTGTGCGCGGGGTCGCCAGGGTCTATATTTGGCGCAAAGGCCACCCAGAATGCATAGGGCTGCTGGGGTTGCGCACATGGACGCCGGGGTCTCGTACATGGTGCAGGGGCCGCCCAGGTGTTGCAGGGTCCGCCCAGGTGTCGCAGAGGCTGCCGGGGTTGCGTGCGGGACGCTGGGGTCAGGTCCCTGTCGCAGGGGTTGCCCAGGTGTCGCAAGGACTTCCGGGGTTGTACGCGGGGATGCCGGGGTCTGGTACCTAGCGCAGGGGACACCCAGGTGTCGCAGGTCCTGCCGGGGTGGCTATCGGAGACGCCGGGTCTGGTACCTAACAAAGGGCCCCACCAGGTGGCTCAAGGACTTTCGGGGTTGCAGGGGGGGCGCCGGGGTCTGGTTTCTGGCGCAGAGGCCGGCGAGGTGTAGCATAGCCTGCCATGATTGCGCTCGGGGACGCCGGTGTCAGGTACCTGGTGCAGGGGTCGCCCAGGTGGCGCTAGAACTGCTGGGGTTGAGCGAGAGGTAGCCGGATTCTGGTTCCTGGTGCAGGGGCCTCCCAGGAGGCGCAGGGGCATCAGGGGTTGCTCACATGGACGGCAGTGTCTCGTACATGGTGCAGGGGCTGCCAAGGTGTCACAAGACCTTCCAGGGTGGATCGCAGTGACGCCGGGTTCTGGTACCTGGTGCAGGGACCGTCCCGCTGACGCAGGGGCTGCCCTTGTGGCGCAGAGGCTACCGAGGTTGCACCCGGTGACGCTGGGGTCTGATACCTCGCGCAGGGGCGGCCCAGGTGGTGTAGGGGCCGCCCATGTGATGCAGGGTCTGCCTAGGTGGCGCAGGGGCTGATGCGGTTGCGCGCAGGTATGCCGGGGTCTGGTACATGGTGCAGCGGGCGCCCAGGTGGTGCATGGGCTGCCGGGGTGGCGCGAGGAGATGCCGGCGTCTGGTACCTGGTGCAGGACCCGCCCAGGTGGTGCAGGGGCCGCCCATGTAATGCAGAGGCCGCACAGGTGTCTCAGGGACTGCTTGGGTGGTTCGCAGTGACGCCGGGGTCTGGTACCAAGCACAGGGGCCCCCCATGTGGCTCAAGGACTTTCGGGGTTCCACGCGGGTCGCCGGCGTCTGGTACCTGGCGCAGGGGCCGCCCAGGTGGCACAGGGACTGCCGGGGTGGCGCGCGGTAACGCCGGCGTCTGGTACCTGGCACCTGGGCCGCCCAGGTGACGCAGGTGCAGCCCAGGTTGCACAGGGGTGCTGGTGTTGCGCACTTGGATGCCGGGGTCTCGTACCAGGTGCGGAGGCCGCCCCGGTGTCTCAGGGTCTGCTGGGGTGGCGTGCGTGGACGCCGGGGTCTAGTACCTGGTGCAGGAGCCACCCAGGTGGCGCAGGGGTCGCCCATGTGAAGTAGAGGCCGCCCAGGTGGCCAGGCACTGCCGGGGTTGCATACATGGACGCCGAGGTCCGGTCCCTGGCGCTATGGTCGCCCAGGTGGTGCAGGAACTGCCGGGGTTGCTCGCGAGTACGCCGGGGTCAGGAACCTGGCGCAGGCGTCCCTCAGGTGGCGTAAGGACTTCCGGTGTTGGATGCGGGGACGCCGGGGACTGGTATTTAGTGCAGGGGACCCCAGGTGTCGCAGGATCTGCCGGGGTGGCTCGCGGTGACGCTGGAGTCTGGTACATAGTACAGGGGCCCTCCAGGTGGCTCAAGGAGTTTTGGGGTTGCACGCGGGGACGCCGGGTTCTGGTATCTGACAAAGGGGCCTTAC
The DNA here is from genome assembly GCA_004027185.1 of Glis glis. NCBI lineage: Eukaryota > Metazoa > Chordata > Mammalia > Rodentia > Gliridae > Glis > Glis glis. Next base: position 31,862 of record PVJS01008222.1, on the reverse strand, counting down.
AGGTGTTGCCTAGCCTGCCGGGTTTACGAGCAGGTCATTGTCTGGTGCAGGGGTCGCTGAGGTGGTGCAGGAACTGCCATTGTTGTGTGCGAGGACATCGGTGTCTGGTACCTAGCACAGGGGACCCCAGGTGGCGCAAGGACGTCCAGGTTTGCGTGCAAGGACCCCGGGGTCTGGTAACTCACACAGGGGCCCCCCAGGTGGCTCAAGGACTTTCGGGTTGCACGCTGGGACGCCTGGGTTTGGTATCTGGCGCAGAGGCTGACCAGGTGGCACAGGAACTGCCGAGGTTGCACGCTGTGCCGCCGGGGTCTGATATGTGGCACAGGGGCCGCCCAGATGGTGTAGGAGCCGCCCATGTGATGCAGGGGCCGTCTAGGTCGTGCAGGGGCTGCCGGGGTGGCGCGAGGAGACGCCGGTGTCTGGTACCTGGTGAAGGAGCAGCCCAGGTGGCACAGGGGCCACCCATGTGATGCAGAGGCCCCTCAGGTTGCCCACGGACTGCCTGGGTTGCACGCGAGGACTCCGGGGTAGGTATCTGGCGAATGGGCTGCCCAGGTGGTGCAGGGCCTGCCTGGGAAAGGGAAGAAATGTATTGATTTGTGTTCAATTCTTCTAACAAGCATTGGCTTGTTCTCCAAATAATGTATAAATAAATAGGGCCGGGGATATAGTGCAGAAGTAGAACGCACATGCGTTCAATCCCCGGTTTTGCAAAAAATATATGACAGGTGTAATGCCTCATATTAACTCCAATTGAATCGTGGAGGTGTTTCAGAAAATCCCGCGTCGTACGAAATGATTCAAAGCACCTGTTCTGTTTCGTTTTCTAAGTCGGTTTTCATGTGTTTTTCATTCACCTAATCTGGATAGGAATGTAGTAGTAACACCCTGTTTCCATTTGCTGATCAACGGCATGTCAAGTGTTTCCATTTTACCCTGTTTTAAATGCAACTTCGGAGTACTTTTTCACGTTTCATCTTACGTTTCACGTTTTATCTTATTTTTCATCAATTCCTTGCATTAATCACGAAGAGATAGATATTTTTACCATATTAGACTACGCCTTTAGCCATCAAGTATTCCTTGGTGAAAGGCAACACTGAAGTATAATAAGAATGCTGCCTGATATTGCTATTGATGCTAAGGTCATTTTCCCATCATTGACCACTTTAATTGTGTTTCCCTTGATAAACTTGGTACATTAACTAACATCTTACTTACTGGATAGTCAAGATTAACTTGAACAAATTCTCCTTATATCCAAATTGCAATACTTTATTTATCATCAACTTACAATGCAATTCACAGGTATTTATGTGAGCAACAATACTTTCAATAAGCCCAGAGGTGGAGGCGTGCAAAGAATTAACACAGTGTTGTACCAACTACTGAGAGATTTTTTTCCGGGGTTGCACGCGTGGATGCCGGGGTCTGAAACCTGGCGAAGGGGTCGCCCTGGGAGCGCAGGGACTGCCGGGGTGGCGAGCAGTAACGCCGGCGTCTGGTACATAGCGCTGCTGTCCCCCAGGTGGCTCAAGGACTTCTGGGGTTTTCCAGCGTATGCAGGGGACGGGTACTAAGCGCTGGGGCCCCCCAGGTGTTGCAGGACCTTCTGCGGTGGCTCGCAATGACGCTGGGGTCTGGTACATAGCACAGAAGCCCCCCAGGGGTCTCAAGGACTTTCGGGGTTGCACGCGGGGACGCTGGGGTCTGGTACATGTTTCAGGGGCCGCCCAGGTTTCGCATAGCCTGCCGTGGTTGCACGCGGGGACGCCGGGGTCAGGTACCTGGCGCAGGGGTCGCCCAGGTAGCACAGGAGGAGCCATTTTTGTGCGCAAGGACGCCGGGGTCTGGTACCTAGCGCAGGGGACCCCAGGTGGCGTAAGGAATTCCGTGGTTGCAAGCCAGGACGTCGGGGTCTGTTACCTGGCGCAGGGGCCTTCCAGGTGGTGCAGTGACTACCGGGGAGGTGCACAGGGATAGCGGGGTATGGTACCCACGAAAGGGGAAGCCCAGTTGGCAGGGGCTGCAGGGGTTGCCCGCGGGGACGCTGGGGTGTGGTACCTGGCGCAAGGGTCGCCCAAGGAGTGCAAGGTCTGCCGGGGTTTCGCGCGGTAACACCAGAGTATTGTACCTAGCGCAGGGGCCTCTCAGGGGAAGCAGGGGACGCCCCGGTGGCACAAGGGCTGCGGGGATGCCGGGATCTGGTACCTGGCGCAGGGGCTGCCAACGTGGCACTGGGACTGCTGGGGTGGCACGAGGGAACACCGGGGTCTGACCCCTAGAGCAGAGTCTGCCTAGGTGGCGCAAGGACTGCCAGGGTTGCACGCGGGGACACCGCGGTCTGGTACTGGTGCAGGGGCAGCCCAGGTGGCACAGGGCCTGCCTGGGTGTTTCGCGGTGACGCCAGGGTTTGGTATCTAGCACAGCGGCCCACAGGTGACTCAAGGACTTTCAGGGTTGCACGCAAGGACGCCGGGGTATGGTATCTGGCGCAGGGCCGCCCAGGTGTTGCAGGGCCTGCTGGGTTTGCGCGAGGGAATGCCGGGGTCTGGCACCTGGCGCAGTGGTTGCCCAGGGAGAGAAGGGACTGCCGGGTGGCACGCGGTAACACTGGCGTCTGGTATTGGCGCATTGGCCGCCCAGGTGACGCAGGTGCAGCCCAGGTGGCGCAGGGGTGCTGGGGTTGCGCACTTGGACGCCTGGGTTTCGTATCAGGAGCAGAGGCCGCCCAGGTGTCTCAAAGGCTGCTGGTATGGCGTGCGTGGACGCCGGGGTCTGGTACATGGTGCAGGAACCGCCCAGGTGGTGCAGGGGCCGCCCATGTGATGCAGAGGCCGCCCAGGTGGCACAGGGACTTCTGGGGTGGTGCACGGGACGCCGGGGTCTGGCACTTGGAACAGGGTCGCCCAGGAGGCACACAGGCTGCCGAGGTTGCAAACGTGGATGCCGTGGTCTCGTACATGGCGCAGAGGCTGCCCAGGTGTAGCAGAGGCTGCCCAGATATCGCAGAGGCTGCCGGGGTTACGCGCGGTGACGCCGGGGTCTGGTACCTAGCACAGTGGTCCCAGGTGGCTCAATGACCTTCTGGGTTGCACACGGGGACGCTGGGGTGTGGTACATGATGCAGGGGCCGCCCAGGTGGCACAGAGACTGCTGGGTTTGCGTGCGGGTAAGCTGGTGTAAGGTCCCTGGCAGAGGGGTCGCCTAGCTGTCTCAGGAACTGCCTGGGTTGCACGCAAGTACGCCGGGGTCAGGTACATGGCGCAGGTGTCCTCCAGGTGGCGCAAGGACTTCCAGGGGTTGTACGGGGGGACGCCGGGGATGGATACTTAGCATAGGGGCTCCCAAGGTGTTGCAGGTCCTGCCGGGGTGGTTCTCGGTGACACCGGGGTCTGGTAACTCGCGCAGGGTACCACAGCTGGCACAAGGACTTCCTGGGTTGCCCGCGAGGACGTCGGGATCTGGTACCTGATGCAGGGACCGCCCAGGTGGTGCAGTGACTACCGGGGTTGCGCTGGGACGCCGGGGTCTGGTACCTGGCGCAGGGGTCTCCCAAGGAGCGCAGGGGCTACTGCGGTTGCACGCGGTAACGCCGGCATCTGATACCTGGCACAGGGGCCTCCCAGGTGGCACAGGACCTGCCATTATTGTGCGCCAGGACGCTGGGGTCTGGTACCTAGCGCAGGGGACCCCAGGTGGCACAAGGAATTCTGCGGTTGCGTGCGAGGACGCTGGGGACTGGTACCTGGCGCAGGGGCCGCCCGGGTGGCGCAGTGAGTAAGGGGAGGCACGCAGTAATGGCGGGGTCTGGTACCCGCGAAAGGGGCAGCCCAGTTGGCAGGGGCTGCCGGGGTTGCGCGCGAGGACGCCGGGGTCTGGTACCTGGCGCAGGGGTCGCCCAAGGAGCGCAGGGGCTGCCGGGGTTTCCCGCGGTAACACCGGAGTCTTGTACGTGGCACAGGGTCCACCCAGGGGACACAGGGGATGCCCAGGTGGCACAGCGGCTTCCGGGTTTGCTCGCGGGGATGCCGGGGTCTGGTACCTGGCACAGGGGCTGCCAAGGTGGCACAGGGACTGCTGGGGTGGCACGAGGGGACACCGGGGTCTGACCCCTAGAGCAGAGGCGGCCCAGATGGCTTAAGGACTGCCGGGGTTGCACGCGGGGATGCCGGAGTCTGCTACAGGTTCAGGGGGAGCCCAGGGTGCACAGGGCCTGCCGGGGTGTTTCGCGGTGACGCCGGGGTCTGGTCCTGGTGCAGGGGTAGCCTAGGTTGCACTGGGCCTGCCGGGGTGTTTCGTGGTGACGCCGGGTTTGGTACCTAGCACAGCGGACCCCCAGGTGAATCAAGGACTTTAGGGGTTTCACGCGGGGACTCCGGGTTCTGATATCTGGCGCAGGGCCGCTCAGGTGTCGCAGGTCCTTCTGGGGTTCCACGCGGGAACACCGGGGTCTGGCACCTGGCGCAGTGGTCACCCAGGGAGCGAAGGGACTGCCGGGGTGGCGCGTGGTAACGCCGGCGTCGGGTATTGGCACAAGGTCTGCCCAGGTGATGCAGGTTCAGCACAGGTGGCACAGGGGTGCTGGGGTTGCGCACTTGGACGCCAGGATCTCATAACAGATGATGAGGCCGCCCAGGTGTCTCAGGGGCTGCTGGTGTGTGCATGCACGCTGGGGTCTGGTACATGGTGCAGGAGCCGCCCAGGTGACGCAGGTGCAGCCTAGGTGGCACATGGGTGCCGATGTTGCGGCTTGGACGCCGGAGTATCATACCGTGTGCCGGGGCTGCCCAGGTGGCGCAGGCACTGCCGGGGTGGCACCCGTGGACGCCAGGTTCTGGAACGTGGTGCAGGGTCCGACCGGGTGGCGCAGGGGCTGCCGGGGTGGCGCGAGGAGATGCTGGGGTCTGGTACCTGGCGCACGGGTCGCCCAAGTGACACAGGTGCAGCGCAGGTGGCGCAGGGGGTCAGTGTTTCGCACTTGGACACCGGGGTCTCGTACTGGGTGCAGTGTCCGCCCAGGTGGCTCAAGGATTTTAGGGGTTGCAAGCGGGGACGCTAGGGTGTGGTACATGGTGCAGGGGTCGCCCAGGTGACACAGAAACTGCCGTTGTTGCGCACGGAATACCGGAGTCTTGTACCGGGTGCAGGGGCCACCCAGGGGACTCAGGGGACGCCCAGGTGGCACAGGGATTGCCGGGTTTGCGCGAGGGGATGCCGGGGTCTGGTACCTGGTGCAGGGGCTGCCAAAGTGGCTCAGGGACTTCTGGTTTGGCACACGGGAACACCGGGGTCAGACCCCTAGTGCAGAGGCGGCCCAGGTGGCACAAGGACAGCCGGGGTTGCACGCGGTGATGCCGGGGTCTGGAAACTAGCACAGCGGCGCCCCAGGTGGCTCAAACACTTTCCGGGTTGTGCGCGGGGAAGCGAGTGTCAGGTCCCTGGCGCAGGGGTTGCCTAGGTGGCGCACAAACTGCCGTGGTTGTGCTCAAGGACGCCGAAGTCAGGTACCTGGCGCAGGGGTCCCCCAGGTGATGCAATGACTTCCAGGGTTGCATGGGGGAACGCCGAGGATGGGTACTTAGTGCAGGGCCCTCCCCATTTGTCGCAGGGCCTGCCGGGGTGGCTTGCAGTGATGCCGGGTTCTTGAACCTAGCTCAGGGGCATCCCAGGTGGCTCAAGAACTTTTGGGGTTGCACGCAGGGATGCCGGGGTCTGGTATCTGAAGCAGGGGCCGCCCAGGTGTCGCATAGCTTGCCGGGGTTGCGCGCGGGAATGCCGGGGTCAGGTCCCTGTGGCAAGGGTCGCCGAGGTGGCGCAGGAACTGCCATTGTTGTGCACAGGGATGCCGCGGTCTGTTACCTAGCGCAGGGGACCCCAGATGCCGCAAGGACTTCCGCGGTAGCGCGCGAGGACCCCGGGGTCTGGAACCTGGCGTAGCGACCGCCCAGGGGGCGCAGAGATTGCCGGGGTGGCACGCGTGGTAAGCGGGGTTTGGTACCTGGTGAAGGGGAAGCCCATTTGGCAGGAGCTGCCCGGGTCGCGCGCGGTGATGCCGGCATCTGGTACCTGGCACAGGGGCCGCCAAGGTGGCGCAGGGACTGCTCGGGTTGCACGCGGGAACGCCGGGGTCTGATAACTAGTACAGGGGCCCCGCAGGTGACTCAAGGACTTTCAGGGTTGCATGCGGGGACGCCGGGGTCGTACCTAGCACAGGGGCCACGCATGTGGCTCAAGGACTTTCGGGGTAGCATGCGGGAATGGTGGGGTGTGATACATGGTGCAGGGTCTGCCTAGGTGGCGCAGGGGCTGCAAGGGTTGCGTGCGGGGATGCCGGGGTCAGGTACCTGGCGCAGGGGACCCCAGGTGCTGCATTGAGAGCCGGGGTTGCGCACGAGGATGCCGGAGTATGGTACCTGGTGCAGGCGTCGCAGAAGGACCGCAAAGGCTGCCGGGGTTGCGCACAGTAACACGGGGGTCTTGTAACTGGCACAGGGGATGCCCAGGGGACAAAGGGGCCGCCAAGGTGGTGCAGGGACTGTGGGATGGCAGTCGGGGACACCGGGGTCTGACTCCTAGCGCAGGGGCCGCACAGGTGGCGCAGGATCTGCCGGGGTGTCTCGCGGTGACGCCGGGGTCTGGTACCTAGCACAGGGGCCCCGCAGGTGGCTCAAAGTCTTTTGGGGTTGCACGCGAGGATGCTAGGGTGTGGTACATGGTGCAGGGGCCGCCCAGGTGGTGCAGGGGCAGCCGGGGTTGCGTGTGGGGATGCCGGGGTCAGGTCCCTGGCGCAGGGGTCACCCAGTTGACACAGGGGCTGCCGGGTTTGCGCGCGTGAATGCCGGGGTCTGGTACATGGCGCAGGGGCCGCCAAGGTAACACAGGGACTGTCGGAGTTGCATGCATGGACGCCGGAGTCTGGTACTGGTGCACGGTCCGCCCAGGTGGCGCAGGGTCTGCCGGGGTGTTTCGTGGTGAAGCCGGAGTCTGGTACCTAGCACAGGGCCCCCCAGGTGGCTCAAGGACTTTCGGGGTTGCACCTGGTGATGCCGGGGTCAGGTACCTGGCACAGGGGACCCCAGGTGTCTAGTGACAGCCAGGGTTGCGCGCGAGGACACCGGGGTATGGTACCTGGCGAAGGTGTCGCCCAATGAGCGCAAGGGCTGCCGGGGTTGCCCGCAGTAACACCAGGGTCTTGTACCTGTCGCAGCGGCTGCCCAGGGGACGCAGGGGACTCCCAGGTGGCACAAGGGCTGCCGGGTTTGTGCGCAATGATGCCGGGATCTGGTACCTGCCGCAGGGGCCACCCAGGTATTCCAGGGGTGCCTAGGTTGCGCACTTGGACGCCGGGGTCTCGTACCGGGTGCAGAAGCCACCAAGGTGGCTCACAGGCTGCCGGTGTGGCACACGGGGACGCCTGGGTCTGGTACCTAGCACAGGGGCCCCCCAGGTGGCTCATTAACTTTCGGGGTTGCACGCGGCGACGCCGGGGTCTTGTATCTGGTGCAGGGGCCGACCAGGTGGTGCAAGAACTGTTGGAGTAGCACGCGGTGAGGCAGGGGTCTGATACCTTGCCCAAGGGCCGCCCAGGTGGCGCAGGGGCTGCTGTGGTTGCACCCATGCATGCCAGAGTCTGCTCCTTGGCACAGGGGGCACCCAGGTGGTGAGGGGCTGCCGGGGTGGCGTACGTGGACGCCGGGGTGTGGTACCTTGCGCAAGGGTCGCCTAGGAGCGCACGGACTTCCGGGGTGGCACGTGGTAAAGCCGGTGTCTGGTACCTGGGTCAGGGGTCGCCCAGGAGTGCAGGGGCCGCCCAGGTGTCTCAAAGGCTGCCGGGGTTGCAAGCGGGCACGCCGCGGTCGCCCAAGGAGCGCAGGAGCTGCCAGGGTTGCGCGCAGTAACACCTGGGTATTATACCTGGCGAAGGGGCCGCCCAGGGGATGTAGGGGCAGCCAAGGTGGTGCAGGGAATGCTTGGGTGGCATGCGGGGACACCGGGGTCTGACCCCTAACTCAGAGGCCGCCAAGGTGGTGCAGTGAATCCCGTGGTTTCACGCCGAGACGCCGGGGTCTGGTATCTGGTGCAGGGGCCACCCAGGTGTCGAAGGGGTTGCGGGGGTTGTGCGCAGGGACGCCGGAGTCTGATACCTGGCGCAGGGGCCGCCCTGGTGGTGCAGGGTCTTCCCGGCATTCAAGTGCGCAACCCCGGCACCCCTGAAACACCTGGGCTGCACCTGTGTCACCTGGGCCGCCCCTGTGCCAGGTACCAGACACCGGCGTTACCGCACGCCACCCCGGCATTCCCTGCACTCCCTGGGATACCCCTGCTCGAGGTGCCAGATCCCGGCGTCCACGTACGCAACCCCAGCAGCCCCTCGCCTCCTTGGTGCCCCCGGTGCCAAGTAACAGACCCCGGCATGCCTGAGAGAAACCGCAGCAGCCCCTGCGCCACCTGGGCGGCCCCTGCGTTACATTGGCCGCCCCGAACACCTGAGCATCCCCTGTGCCAGGTATCATTCCCCGGTGTCACCGCTTGCAACCCCGGCAGTTACTGCGCAACCTGGGCGGCCTCTGCACCAGGTACCAGACCCCAGCATCATCGCGCGCAAACCCGGCAGCCCCTGTGTCACCTGGGCGTCCCCTGCACCACCTGGGGTCCATGTGCTAGGTAGCAGACACCGGGGTCCTCGCCACTCCAGAGGCCCTGCGCCATTTCGGCAGCCTTTGCACCCGGTAGGAGACCCCGGCGTCCAAGTGCGCAACCCCGGCCCCCCTGCGCCACCTGGGCTGCTCCTGCATCACCTGGGCGGCCCCTGCGCCATGTCCCAGACCCCATCTTCACCGCACGCAAACCCGGCAGCCCCTGTGCCACCTGGGCATCCCCTGCGCCACCTTGGTTTCCCTGCGCTAGGTAACAGACCAGGGCCTCCTCTCACACAACAATGGCAGTTCCTACACCACCGGGGCGACCCCTGCGCCAGGTACCTGATCCCGGCAACCCTCTCGCAACCCCATCAGGCTATGCGACACCTGGGCGGCCCCTGCGCCAGATACCAGACCCCGGTTTCGCCGTTTGTAACCCTGAAAGTCCTTGAGTCACTCCTGTGCCAGGTGCCAGACCCCGGCGTCCCTGCGTGCAACCCCGCAAGTCCTTGCGCCACCTGGGGAGCCCCTGCACCAGGTACCTGACCCTGGCATCCTCGCGCGCAACCCTGGCATTCCTGCGCCACCTGGGCGACCACTGTACCATGTACCACACCCCAGCATCCCCGCGTGCAACCCTGAAAGTCCTTGAGCCACCTGGGGGGCCCCTGTGCTAGGTACCAGACCCAGGCGTCACCGCGCTCAACCCGGCAGCCTCTGAGACACCTGGGAGTCGCCTGCACCACTGGGCGGCCCCTGAACAATGTACTAGACCCCGGTGTCCCCGCGTGCAACCCCGAAAGTCCTTGAGCCCCCTGGGGCGCCCCTGTACTAGGTAACCGACTCCGGTGTCACCGCGAAACAACCCGGCAGCCCCTGCCACCTGGGCTGCCCCTGCGCTAGACCCCGACATCCACGCGCGCCACCCCAGCAGCCCCTGAGCCTCCTGGGCGGCCTCTGCACCTGGTATGAGACCCCGACGTCCAAGTGCGCCACCCCAGCACCCCTGCGCCACCTGGGCTGCACCAGAGTCACCTGAGCGCCCCATGCGCCAAGTACCAGACCCCAGCGTCCTCGCGCGCAACTCCGCAAGTCTTTGTGCCACCTGTGCCTGCCGGGGTTGCGCACGGGAATGCCGGGGTCAGGTCCCTGGCACAGGGGTCGCCCAGTTGGCGAAGGAACTGCCGGGGTTGCGCGCGAGGACGCCGGGGTCTGATATCTGGCGCAAGGGCCACCCAGGTGTCGCATAGCCTGCTGGGGTTGCACGCGGGGAAGCCGGGGTCAGGTACCTGGTGCTGGGGTCGCCCAGGTGGCACAGGAACTGCCATTGATGTGCGCGAGTACGCCAGGGTCTGGTACCTGGTACAGGGGTCGCCCATGGAGTGCAGGGGCTGCCTGGGTTGCGCACGGTAACACCGGGGTCTTGTAACTGGAGCATTGTCCGCCCAGGGGACCCAGAGGATGCCTAGGTGCCACAGGGGCTGCCAGGTTTACGCGCTGGATTGCCGGGGTCTGGTACCTGGCACAGGGGCCGCCAAGTTGGCACAGGACTGCCGGAGTTGCATGCATAGATGCCAAAGTCTGGGACTGGAGCAGGTTCCGCCCAGGTGGCGCAGGGCCTGCTGGGGTGTTTCATGGTGAAGCCGGGGTCTGGTACCTAGCACAGGGCCCCCCAGGTGGCTCAAGGACTTTCGGGGTTGCAAGTGGGGACGCCGGGGGTCAGACCCCGGCGTCCCCACCTGCCACCCCAGCAGCCCCTGCGTTCCTTGGGCGACGCCTTCTCCAGGTACCAGATCCCGGGGTCCCGGCGCGCAACCCTGGCAACCCCTGCCAACTGGGCTGCCCCTTCGCCAAGTACCAGACATCAGCGTCGTCGCGCACAACTCCGGAAGTCCTTGCACCACCTGGGGTCCCCTGCGTTAGGTACCAGAAGCCGGCGTACTCTCGCGCAACCCTGGCAGTTCCTGCGCCACCTGGGAGACCCCTGCACCATGTACCACACCCCAGTGTCCTCGCATACAACCCCGAAAGTCCTTGAGACCCCTGGGGGACCCTGTGCTTGGTACCAGACCCCAGTGTCACCGCAAAACACCTCAGCAGCCCCTGCCACCTGAGCAACCCCTGCGCTAGACCCTGGCATCCACGCGCCCCACCCCAGCAGCCCCTGAGACACCTGGGCAGTCTCTGCACCCCGTATGAGACCCCGACGTCCATGTGCGCAACCCCGGCACCCCTGCTCCACCTGGGCTGCACCTGCATCCCCTGGGCGGCCCCTACGCCAAGTACCAGAACCCAGCGTCGTCGCGCGCAACTCCGGAAGTCCTTGTGCCACCTGGGGTCCCCTGCGCTAGGTACCAGAACCCAGCGTCCTCGCGCTGGGGTTGCGCGCGGGGACGCCGGAGTCAGGTAACTGGCGCAGGGGTCGTCCGGATGGCACTGGAACTGCCGGGTTTGAGCGCGAAAACGTCAGGGTCTGATACCTGGTGCAGGGGACATCCAGGAGGTGCAGGGGCATCAGGGGTTGCGCACATTGATGCCGGGGTTTCGTACATGGTGCAGGGGCTGCCATGGTGTCGCAGGGCCTTTCAGGGTGGCTCCCGGTAACGCCGGCGTCTGGTTCTTGGCACCGGGGGCGCCCAAGTGGCGAGAGGCTGCCAGTGTTGCGTAGGTGGACGCCGGGGTCAGGCACCTGGTGCAGGGGTCGCCCAGGGAGCGCAGGGCCTTCCAGGGTGGCTCATGGTAACGCCAGCATCTGCTACCTGGGGCAGTTGCCGCCCAGGTGACGCAGGTGCAGCCCAGGTAGTGCAGGGTGCCGGGTTTGCGCACTTGGACGCCGGGGTCTCATACCGGGTGCAGAAGTCGCCAAGGTGGATCAGGGACTGCCGGGTTTGTGTGAATAGACTCCGGGATCTGGTACCTGACACAGGGGTCGCCCAAGGAGCGCAGGGGCTGCCGGGGTGGCGCACGGTAACACCGGGGTCTTGTACCTGGCGCAGGGGCCGCCCAGGTGGCGCAGGGGTTGCCGGGGTTGCACGCGGTGATGCCGTGGTCTGGTACCTAGCACAGGGGCCCTCCAGGTGGCTCAATGACTTTCAGGGTTGCACGCTGGCGTGTGGTACATGGGGGATGCTGGTGTGTGGTATATTGCATGGGGCCACCCAGGTGGCGCAGGGCAGACGGGTTTGCGTACGGTAACACCGGGGTTTGTACCTGTCGCAGGGGCCGTCCAGGGGACGCAGGGGATGCCCAGGTGGCAAAGGGGCTGCTGGGTTTGCGCGTGATGATGCCGGGGTCTGGTACCTGGCGGAGGGGCCGCCCATGTGACACAGGTGCAGCCCAGGTGGCGCAGGGGGCCGGGGTTGCGCACTATTCACCGGGGTCTTGTACAGGGTGCAGAAGACCCCCAGATGGCTCAGGGCCTCTGGAGTGGTGCTTGTGTACCCCAGGGTCTGGTACATGGTGCAGGAGCCACCCAGGGGTCGCAGGGGCCGCCCATGTGTTGCAGAGGCTGCCCAGGTGGCACAGGGACTTCTGGGATGGTACGCGGGGAATCCGGGGTCTGGTACTTGGCACAGGGTCCACCCAGGAGGCGCAAGTGCTACCGGGGTTGTGCAGGTGGACGCCGGGGTCTCGTACATGGCGCATTGTCCGTCCAGCTGTCGCAGGGGATGCCCAGGTGTCGCAGAGGCTGCCGGGGTTGCGTGCGGTGGCGCCGGAATCTGGTAAATAGCACAGGGGCTCCCAAGGTGGCTCAAGGACTTTCGGGGTTGCACGCGGGGATGCTGGGGTGTGGTACATGGTGCAGGGACGCCCAGGTGGTGCAGGGGCTGTCGGGTTTGCGCGCGGGGACGCCGAGGTCAGGTCACTGGTGCAGGGGTAGCCCAGGTGGCGCAGGAACAGCCGGGGTTGCGTGCGAGGACGCCGCGGACAGGTACCTGGTGCTGGGGTCCCCCAGGTGGCGCAAAGACTTACGGGGTTGCTCGCGGGGATGCCGAGGTCTGGTACATAGCACAGGGGCCCCCCAGGTGTCGCAGGGCCTGCTGTGGTGGCTCAAGGTGAAGCCGGGGTCTGGTACCTAGCACAGGGGCCCCCCAGGTGGCTCAAGGACTTTCGGGGTTTCATGCGAGGACGCCGGGGTCAGGAAACTGGCGCAGGGGTCGCGCAGGTGGCGCAGGACTGCCATTTTTGTGTGTGAGGACGCCGGGGTCTGGTACCTAGCGCAGGGGACACCAGGTGGCGCAAAGACTTCCGGGGGTGTGCGCGAGGACGCCGGTTCTGGTACCTGGCGCAGGGGCCGCCTAGGTGGCGCAGGAAATGCTGGGGTGGCACGCGGGGACACCGGGGTCTGGTATCTGGCGCAGTGGCCGCCCAGGTGGTGCAGGGGCTGCCCATGTGATGCAGGGGCCACCCAGGTGGTGCAGGGTCTGCTGCGGTTGCGCGCAACATGTCGTGGTCTGGTACTTGGCACAGGGTGTGCCCAGGTGTCAAGGGGCTGCCGGAGTGGTGGGCGGGAACGCCGGGGTCTGGTTCTAGGCGCAGGGGCCGACCTAGAGGAGCAGAGCTGCCGGGGTGCGCACGTGGACGCTGGGGTCTCATATATGGTGCAGGGGCTGCCCAGGTATCACTGGGCCTGCCGGGGTGGCTTGCAGTGATGCCAGGGTCTGGTACCTCGCGCAGGGTCGTCCAGGTGGCGCAGTGACTGCCGGGGTGGCGCGCAGGGACAGCAGGGTCTCTTACCTGGCGAAGGGCCAGCCCAGGTGATGCAGGGACTGCCCAGGTGTCACAGGGCCTGCCAGGGAGGCTCGCGGTGACGCCACAGTCTTGTACCTAGCACAGGGGCACCCAAGGTGGCTCAAGGACTTCGGAGTTGCGACTTGGATGCCGGTGTCTGGTACCTGGATCAGGGGTCGCCCAGGGAGCACAGGGACTACCAGGGAGCGCGCGGTAACGCCAGTGTCTGCTATCTGGCACAGGGGCCGCCCAGGTGATGCAGGTGCAGCCCTGGTGGTGCAGGCATGCCAGGGTTGTGCACTTGCACGCCTGGGTCTGGTACATGGCGCAGGGGCTGCCCAGGAGTCACAGGGACTGTTGGAGTTGTGCACGTGGACGCCAGGGTCTCGAACATGGCAAAGGGGCCGCCGAGGTGTCGCAGGGGCCGCCCAGGTGTCGCAGAGGCTGCCGGGGTTGCGCGAGGTGACGCTGGGTTGTGGTACCTAGCACAGGGGCCACGCATGGGGCTCAAGGACTTTCGGGGTTGCATGCGGGGACGATGGGGTGTGTTACATAGTGCAGGGGCCACCCAGGTGGCGCAGGGGCTGCAGGGTTGCGCGCGGTAACACCGGGGTCTTATACCTGGCGCTGGGGCCGCCCAGGGGACACAGGGGACGCCCAGGTGGAACAGGGGCTGCCAGATTTGTGTGCGATGATGCCAGGGTCTGGTACCTGGCACAGGGGCTGTCCCGGTGGCACAGGAACTGCCAGGGTTGCACGCGGTGACGCCGGGGTCTGATACCTGGCACAGGGGCCGCCAAGGTGGTGCAGGAGCCAACTTTCTGATTCAGGGGAGGCCCAGGTGGTGCAGTGGCTGCTGCGGTGTCATGCAGGTATTGCGGGGTCTGGTACTTGGCACTGGGGGCACCCAGGTGGTAAGAGGATGCCGGGGTTGCGTACCTGGTCGCCGGGGTCTGGCACCTGGCCCAGGGGTTGCCCAGGGAGCGCAGAGACTGACGGGGAGGCGCGCAGTAACGCCGGCGTCTGGTACCTGGCGCAAGGGGCGCCCAGGTGACGCAGGTGCAGCCCAGGTGGCGCAGGGGTGCCAGGGTTGCGTACGTGGGCGCCGGGGTCTTGTACCGTGTGCAGAGGCCGCCAAAGTGGATCAGAGGCTGCTGGGGTGGCGCGTGGGGATGCCGGGGTCTGGTAGTTGGCGCAGGGGCTGCCAGGAGGCACAGGGGCTGCCGGGATTGCGCACGTGGACGCCAGGGTCTCATATAATGTCAGGGGCCGCCCAGGTGTCGAAGAGGTTGCCGGGGTTGCGCGCGGTGACGCCGGGGTCTGGTACCTAGCACAGGTTCCCTCCAGGTTGCACAAGGACTTTTGGGGTTGCACGCGGGGACGCTTGGGTGTGGTGCATGGTGCAGAGGTCGCCCAGGTGGCACAGGAATAGCCGAGGTTGCGCGCGATGTTGCTGGGTCAGGTACTTGGCGCAGGGGACCCTCAGGTGGCACAAGGACTTCCGGGGTTGCACGCGGGGATGCCAGGGTCTGGTACCTAGCACAGGGGCACCCCTGGTGTCGCAGGGCCTGTCGGGGTGGCTCGCGGTTACGCCGGGGTCTGGTACCTAGCACATTAGCCCCCCAGGTAGCTCAAGGACTTTCGGGGTTGCACAAGGGGACGCCGGCGTCTGGTATCTGCCGCAGGGGCCGCCCAGGTGTCACATTGCCTGCCTGAGTTGCGCGCGGTGACAGTGGTGTGTGGTACCTGGCGTATGGGCTAACCCAGATGCAGCCCAGGTGGCGCAGGGGGGCCGGGTTTGCGTACTTGGACGCCGGAGTCTCATACTGGGTTCCGAGGCTTCCGGGGTTGCGCGCGATGATGCCTGTATCTGGTACCTGGTGCAGGCGTCGCCCAAGGAGCGCAGGGGCTGCTGGGGTTGCGCGCAGTAACACCAGCGTCTTGTACCTGGCGCAGGGTCTGCCCAGGGGATGAAGGGGCTGCCCAGGTGGCACAGGGTCTGCCGGGTTTGCACGCGATGATGCTAGGGTCTGATACCTGGCGCAGGGGCAATTCAGGTGGCGCAGGAACTGCCGGGGTTGCGCGCGAGGACGCCGGGGTCAGGTACCTGGTGCAGACGTCCCCCAAGTGGCGCAAGGACTTCCTTGGTTGCACGCGAGGACGACGGGGTCTGGAAACTGGCGAAGGGGCAGCCCAGTTGGCAGGGGCTGCCGGAGTTGTACGAGGGGACGCCAGTGTCTGGTACCTGGCGCAGGCATTGTCCAAGGAGTGCAGGGGCTCCTGGGGTTGTGAGCGATAACACTGGTGTCTTGTACCTGGCGCAGGGCCCGCCCAGGTGACGCAGGTGAAGCCCAGGTGGCACAGGGGCTACCGGGTTTGCGCGCAGGGATGCCGGGGTCTGGTACCTGGCACAGGGGCTGCCAAGGTTGCACAGGGACTGCTGGGGTGGTACGCGTGGACTCCGGCGTCTGGTATCTGGAGCAGGGGCCGCCCTGCCTCTGAGACACCTGGGCGGCCCCTGCGACACCTGGGCGTACCTTGGTCCATGTACAAGACCCCGGCATCCACGTGCGCATCCCAGGCAGCCTCTGCACCTCCTGGGCAGCCCCTGCACCAGATACCAGACCCCGGTGTCCCCGCGTGCAACCCCGAAAGTCCTTGAGCCACCTGGGGGGCCCATGTGGTAGGTACCAGACCCCGGCATCACCGCGATCCACCCGGGCAGGCCCTGTGCCACCTGGGCGGCCCCTGCGCCAGGTACCAGACCCCAGCGTCCACTTGGGCAACGCCGGCAGCCCCTGCACATCCTGGGCGGCCCCTGCGCCAAGTACCAGACCCGGCGTACCCGGGCACCACCCTAGAATTCCCTGAGCCATCTGGGCGGCCACTGAATCACATGGGTGCCCTGCGCCACATGGCCAGTTCCTGCGCCAGGTAGCTGACCCCGACTTCCTCGCGCACATCCCCGGGAGTTCCTGCTTCACCTGGGCGACCCCTGCGCCAGGGACTTTACCTCGGGGACCCGCGAGTAACTCCGGCAGCCTCTGCGCCACCAGGGCGGCTGTTGCACCATTTACCACACTCCAGCGTCCCTGCGTGCAACCCCCAAAGTCCTTGAGCCACCTGTGGGGCCCCTGTTCTAGGTCCCAGATCCCGGCGTCACCGCGCGCAACCCCAGCAGCCTCTGCGACACCTGGTCGGCCCCTGCGACAACTGGGCGGACCCTGCGCCATTTACGAGACCCCGGCGTCCACGTGCGCAACCCTGGCAGCCCCTGCGC
Organism: Glis glis; assembly: GCA_004027185.1. Taxonomy (NCBI): domain Eukaryota; kingdom Metazoa; phylum Chordata; class Mammalia; order Rodentia; family Gliridae; genus Glis; species Glis glis. The sequence goes on along the minus strand of PVJS01008222.1, from coordinate 15,206 downwards.
CACCTGGGCGGCCACTGGGCCAGGTACCAGACCCCCACCTGGACTGCACGTGCGTCACCTGGGCAGCCTCTGCACCATGAACCAGAGTCCGGCGTTACCGTGCACCTCCCCTGCAGTCCCTGTTCTCCCTGGCATTCTCTGCACTACTTACCAGACCCCGGCATCCATGTACGCAACCCCGAAAGTCCTTGAGGAACCTTGGGTGCCCCTATGCTAGGTACCAGACCCGGCGTCACCGTGAGACACCCCAGCAGGCCCTGTGACACCTGGGTTGCCATTGCATCACCTGGGCTGCCCCTTCACCAGATTCCAAATCCCGCCGTCCCCGTGCGCCTCCCCGGCTGTCAGTGCACCACCTGGGCGATCCATGCGCCAGGTACCAGACCCCAGCGTCACCACCAGCCAACCCAGCAGGCCCTGCGACAACTGGGCGGCCCCTGCACCATGTAAGAGACACCGGCGTTCTCATGTGGAACCCCACAGCCCATGCGCCTCCAGGGCGGCCCCTACGCCTAGTACCAGACCCTGTGTTCCCGCGCACCACCCCGGGAGCACCTCGCCACCTGGGTGCCCCCTTTGCCAAGTACCAGACCCCGGCATGCATGTGCCCAAGCGCAGAAGCCGCTGCACAACCTGGGTAACCCCTGCATCACATGGGTGGCCGCTGCCCCACCTGGGCGGCCCCTGCACCAGGTACCAGACCCCGGCATCCCCACGCGCAAACCCGGCAGTCCCTGTGCCACCTGGGCGTCCCCTGCGTTACCTGGGCGGCCCCTGCGCCAGGGACAAGACCCCGGTGTTATTGCCCACAACCCCGGCAGCCCCTGGGCTCCTTGGGCGAACCCTGAACCAGGTTCCAGACCATGTTGTCCCCGTGCGCAACCCCGGCAGCCACTGCGACACCTGGGCGGTCCCTGCGTCACCTGGGCGACCCCTGCGCCAGGTAACAAACCCCGGCGTCTTCTCGTGTCACCCCGGCAGTTCCTGCGCCACCAGGCAACTCCTGCACCAGGTACCAGACCCTGGTGCCTCCGCGCTCAACCCCGCGCTCAACCCCGGCGCCAGGTACCAGAGTGCGCCAGTTATCAGACCCCGCAGACCTCTCTCATAACCCTGGAAGTCCTTGAGCCAGCTGGGGGGCCCCTGCGGTACATACCAGACGCTGGCATCTTCGCGCACAACCCCACAGTTACTGCGCCATCTGGGCGACCCCTGCGCCAGGTTCCTGACCCCGGCGACCCCGCGCACAAACCCAGCAGGCCCTGCAACACCTAGGCGACCCCTGCGCCATGTACCACACCCCATCTTCCCCGCGTGCAACCCCGAAAGTCCTTGAGACCCCTTGGGGGTCCCTGTGCTAGGTATCAGACCCTGGCGTCACCGCGAACCACCCCGGCAGGCCCTGCGCCACCTGTGCGGCCCCTGCACTAGGGGTCAGATCCCGGTTTCACCGCGTGCCATCCTAGCTGTCCCTGTGCCACCTTGGTGGCCTCTGCGTCAACTGGGTGGCCCCTGCGCCAGATAAAAAACCCCGGTGTTACCGCACGCAAACCCGGCAGCCCCTGCGCTCCATGGGCGACCCCTGCGCCAGGTACCAGACACCGGCGTCCCCGAGCTACCCCGGTAGCGTCTGAGGTACCTGGGCAGCCCCTGCGTCACCTGGACGGCCACTGAACCAGTTACCAGACCCCAGCGTCACCGCGAGCAACCCTGGAAGGATCTGCAACACCTTGGCGGCCCCTGCACCATGTACGAGATCCGGCGTCCACTTGCGCAACCCCTGATGCCCCTGTGCCTCCTGGGCGGCCCCTGCACCAGGTACAAGACCCCGGCGTCCTCGCGCTCAACCCCGGCAGCCCCTGAGCCACCTTGGCGCCTTCTGCAACCGGTACGAGACCCCGGCGTCCAAGTGCACAACCCAGGCACCCCTGCACCTCCTGGGGGGCCCCTGCAGGAGGTACCAGACCCTGGCATCATCGCGCGAAACCCGGCAGCCCCTGTGCCACCTGGGTGTCCTCTGTGTCCCCTAGGTGGCCCCTGCAACAGGTAAAGACCCAGGTGTTATTGCACGCAACCCCGGCAGCCCCTGCGCTCGTTGGCGACGCCTGCACCAGGTACCAGACCCCGGCATCCTCGCGCGCAACCCCGGCTCTCACTGCACCACCTGGTGTCCCCTTTGCCAGGTGCCAGACCACGGCATCCCCACGCATAACCCCGGTAGCCCCTGCAACACCTGGGCGGTCCCTGCCTCACCTGGGTGGCCCCTTGCCAGGTAACAGACCCCGGCATCTCCTCGCGTCACCCCGGCAGCTCCTGCGCCACCTGGCGACCCCTGCGCCAGGTACCAGACCCTGGCGTCTCCACGCTCAACCCCGGCGGTTGCTGAGCCAATTGGGCAGCCTCTGCATTCCTGGGTGGCCCCTGCGCCCGACAACAGGCACTAGCATACCCGCGCGCAACCACGGCAGTGCCTGCGCCACCTGGGCAAACCCTGCGATAGTTACTTGACTCTAGCATCCCCACACGCCATCCCGGCAGTACCTGCATCACCTCGGCGGACCCTGCTCCAGGTACCAGAGCGCGCCCACCCCGCGTGCCACCCCGGCAGTCACTGCGCCACCTGGGCCACCCTGCGCCAGTTATCAGACCCCGCAGAAATCGCTCGTAACCCCGGAAGTTATTGTGACAATTCGGGGTCCCCTGCGCTAAGTACCAGACCCCGGCGTCCTATCTCACAACCCCGCTGTTACTGCGCCACCTGGGCGACCCCTGGGCAAGGTTCCTGAAACCGGCGTCCCTGCACGCATCCCTGGAAGGCCCTGCAAAACCTAGGCGACCCCTGCGCCATGTACCACCCCCCAGCGTCTCCGTGTGCAACCCCGAAAGTCCATGAGCCACCTTGGGGCCCTTTGTGCTATGTACCAGACCCTGGCATCACCACGAACCACTCCGGCTGGCCGTACACCACCTGTGCGGCCCCTGCGCTAGGGGTCAGATCCCGATGTCACTATGTGCCACCCCAGCTGTCCCTGCGCCACCTTGGCGGCACATGCTTTCCCTCGGTGGCCCCTGCGCCAGTTACAGGACCCAGGTGTTACCGCACAAAACCTTGGCAGCCCCTGCACTCCTTGGGCGACCCCTGCACCAGGTACCAGACCCTGGCGTACCCGCGCGCAACCCCGGTAGCCACTGAGATACCTGGGCTGCCCCTGCGTCACCTGGACGGCCACTGCACCAGGTACCAGACCCCGGCGTCACCGCGAGCCACCCTGGAAGTCCCTGTGTCACCCTGGCTGCCCCTGCACCATGTACGAGACCCCGGCGTCCACTTGTGCAACCCCTGATGCCCCTGCGCCCCATGGGAAGCCTCTGCACGAGGTACAAGACCCTGGCATTCTCGCGCTCAACCCAGGCAGCCTCTGAGCCACCTTGGCGCCTTCTACACCTGGTATGAGACCCCGGCGTCCAAGTGCGCAACCCAGGCACCCCTGCACCTTCTGGGTGGCCCCTGCTGCAGGTACCAGACCCCAGCATCATTGCGCGCAAACCTGGCAGCCCCTGCGCTCATTGGGTGACGCCTTCGCCAGGTACCAAAACCCGGCATCCTCGCGCGCAACCACAGCTCTCACTGCACCACCTGGGGTCCCCTGCGCCAAGCACCTGACCCCGGCGTCCCCGCGCGCAAACCCTGAAGCCCCTGCACCACCTGGGCAGCCACTGTACCATATAACACACCCAAGCGTCCCCAGTGCAACCCCGAAAGTCCTTGAGCCACATACGTGACTCCTGTGCTAGGTACCAGTCCCTGGCATCACTGCGCGCAAACCTGGCAGCCTCTGCGACACCTGGGCGTCCACCGCGACACCTGGGCGGCCTGTGTGCCATGGACGAGACTACGGCGTTCAAGTGTGCAAACCCGGCAACCCCTGTGCCTCCTGGGCGGCCCCTGTGCCAGTAGCAGACTCCGGCGTCCATGGATGCAACTCCGGCAGTCCCTGTGCCAACTTGGCGGCCCCTGCACCAGGTACCAGACCCTGGCAATCCCGCGCGCAAAGCCGGCAGCCCCTGTGTCACCTAGGCATCCCCTGGGTTCCCGGGGCGGACAATGCGCCAGGTACAAGACCCCGGTGTTACCGCGTGCAACCCCAGCAGCCCCTGCACTCCATGGGTGACCCCTGCACCAGGTACCAGACCCCGGCGTACTCGCGCACAACAATGGCAGTTCCCATGCCACTGGGCGACCCCTGCGCAGGTACCTTACCCCGGTTTCGCCGCGCGCAACCACAGCAGGCTATGCGACACCTTGGTGGCCCTTGAGCCAGATATCAGACCCCGGCGTCCACGCGTGAAACCCCGGCAGTTCCTGCGCCAAATGGGCGACCCCTGTGCCAGGGACCTGACCCAGGTGTCCCTGCGCGCAACCCCGTCAGACCCTGCGACACCTGGGTGGTCCCTGAGCTAGATACCAGACCCCGGTGTCCCTGTGTGCAACCCCGAAAGTCCTAGGGCCACCTGGGGGGCCCCTGTGCTACGTACCAGACCCCAGCATCACCGCGAGCCACCCCGGCAGGCCCTGCTCCACCTGTGCATCCCCTGCACCAGATACCAGACCCCGGTGTCCCCGCGTGCCACCCCAGCAATCCCTGCGCCTCCTTGGCGGCCCCTGCGCCAGGTACCAGACCCCGGCAACCCCGCACGCAAACACGGTAGCCCCTGTGCCAACTGGGTTTCCACTGCGTCCCTAGGCGTCCCCTGCGCCAGGTACAAGACCCCTGTGTTACTGCGCGCAACCCCGGCAGCCCCTGAGCCCCCTTGGAGGCTTCTGCACCCTGTACGAGACCCGGCGTCCAAGTGCGCAACCCCGGCACCCCTTCACCACCTGGGCTGCACCTGTGTCACGTGGGCAAACCCTGCGACCGGTACTAGACGCCGGTGTTACCGTGTGCCACATCGGCAGTCCCTACGCTCCCTGGGCGATCCCGGCGCCAGGTGTCAGTCCCCGGCGTCCCCGCGTGCATCCTCGAAATTCCTTGAGCCACCTGGTGGGCCCCTGTGCTAGGTACCAGACCCTGGTGATACCACGCGCAACCCTGGCAGCCTCTGAGCCACCTTGGAGGCTTCTGCACCCGGTATGTGACCCCAGCGTCCAAATGCACAACCCCGGCACCCCTGCACCACGTGGGCGGCCCCTGCACCAGGTACCAGATGCCAGGGTTACTGTGCACCACCCCGGCAGTCTATGCGCTCCCTGGGCATTCCCTGTCCCAGGTGACAGACCTCGGCGTCCATGTATGCAACCCCGGCAGCCCCTGCACCACCTGGGCAGCCCCTGCATCACATGGGCGGCCACTGCACCACCTGGGCGGCTCCTGCGCCAGGTATCAGACCCCGGTGTCACTGCGTGCAAACCCGGCAGTTACTGCACCACCTGGGGGGCCCCTGTGCTAAGTATCAACCCCGGAAGCTACTGCGACATCTGGGAAGCCCCTGCGACACCTGGGCGGACCCTGAGCCATGTACAAGACCCCGGCGTCCAAGTGCGCAACCCTGGTGCCCCTGCGCCACCTGGCCTGCACCTGCGTCACCTGGGCAGCCCTTGCACCAGGTACCATACCCCGCCGTCCCATCGCGAAACACCGGCAGGCTATGCGACACCTGGGCAGCCACTGCGCCAGATACCAGACCCCGACGACCCCCTGTGCAACCCCGAAAGTCCTTGAGCCGCGTGGGAGGCTCCTGTGCTAGGTAACAGACCCTGGCGTAACCGCGAGCCACCCCGGCAGGACCTGCGATACCTGGGTGACCCCTGCGGGAGATAACAGACCCCGGCTTTCCCGCATGCAACACCGAAAGTCCTTGAGTCATCTGGGGGGCCCCTGTGCTAGGTGCCAGACCCCGGCGTCACCGCGAGACACCCTGGCTGGCTCTGCACCACCTGGGTGGCCCCTGCGCCAGATACCTGACCCCGGGGTCCCCGCGTACCACCCCAGCAGTCCCTGCGCCACCTTGACGGCCCCTGTGCCAGGTACTAGACCCCAGCATTCCCGCGCCCAAACCCGACACCACCTGTGCACCTAGGCTTCCTGTCCCCTGGTGGTCCCTGCAACAAGAACAAAACCCCGGTGTTATGGCGCACAACCCCCGCAGCCCCTGCACTCCTTCGGCGACGCCTGCGCCAGGTACCAGTCCCCGGCATTCCCGCGCGAAACCCCGGTAGCCTCTGCGACACATGGGCGGCCCCTGCATCACCTGGAAGACCTCTGCGCCAGGCACCAGACCCGGGCGTCACCGCGAACCACCCTGGAAGGCCCTGTGACACCTTGGCCGCCTCTGCACCATGTATGAGACCCTGGCATAAACGTGCCCAACCCCTGATGCCCCTGCGCCTCCTGGGCATCCCCTGCACCAGTTACCAGACCCCGACATTCTAGTGCTCAACCCCGGCAGTTCCAGCGCCACCTAGGCATCCCCTGCGCCAGGTACCTGACTCCGGCGTCACCTTGAGCCACCCCGTCAGGACCTGCGACACCTGGGCGGCCCCTGCGCCAAGTATCAGACCCCGGCGTCCCCTCACGCCACTCCAGAATTCGTTGTGCCACCTGGGTGGCCACTGCATCACTTGGGAAGCCCCTGTGCGACCTGGGCAGGTCCTGCACCAGGTACCAGACCCCGGCGTCTCCTGGCACCACCCGGCAGCCCCTGCGCCACCTGGGTGGCCCCTGCACCAATTACCAGACCCCGGCGTACCCGCTCGCCACCCCAGAACTCCCTGTGCCACCTGGGAGGCCTCTGCATCACTTGGGCGGCCCCAGAACCACCTGGGCGGCTCCTGCTCCATGTACCAGACCCCGGCATCCACGTGCGCCACCCCAGCCGCCCCTGAGCCACCTGGGCGGCCTCTGCACCCGGTTCGAGACCCCGGCGTCCAAGTGTGCAACCCCGGCCCCTCTGGGCCACCTTGGCTGCACCTGCGTCACCTAGGCGGCCCTTGCGCCACGTACCAGACCGCGACATCCCCGCCTGCAAACCCGTCAGCCCCTGTGCCACCCTGGAGTCCCCTGCGACCCCTGGGCGGCCTCTGCACCAGTTACAAGACCCCAGTGGTATCGCGCGCAAACCCGGCAGCTGCTGCGCTCCTTGGGCGACCCCTGCACCAGCTACCTGACCCCGGCGTCCTCGCGCGCAACCCCAGTAGCCCCTGAGCAACCTTGGCGACTACTACCCCCGGTAGAGACCCCGGCGTCCAAGTACGCAACCCCAGCACCCTGCGCCACCTGGGCTGCACCTGCATCACCTGGGTGGCCCCTGCGCCAGGTCCAGGATCCCGTTGTTACCATTCGCAACTCCGGCAGCTGCTGAGCTCCTTGGGCAACGCCTGTGCCAGGTACCAGATCCCGGTGTCCCCGCGCGAAACCGTGGACGCCTCTGCCAACTGGGCAGCCCCTCTTTAGGTATCAGACCCCGCTGTCCCCGCATGCAACCGCGGAAGACCTTGAGCCACATGGGTGACCCTGCGCCAGGTACCTGATTCCGGCGTCCACGTGCGCAACCCTGGCAGTTATTGCCCCATCTGGGCGGCCTCTGCACCATGTACCACACCCCAGCGTCCCGCGTGCAACCCTGAAAGTCCTTCAGCCACCTGAGGGGCCCCTGTGCTAGGTACCAGACCCCGGCGTCACAGCGCGCATCCCCGGCAGACTCTGCGACACCTGGGCGGCCCCTGCGACACCTCGGCGGCCCCTGCGCCAGGTACCAGACCCCGGTGTCACCGTGAGCCACCCTGGAAGCCCTGAGACACCTTGGCAGCCCCTGCACCATTTACGACACCACGGCTTCCGCGTGTGCAACCCCTGATGCCCGTGCGCCTTCTGGGTGGCTCCTGCACCAGGTACCAGAACCTGGCATCCTCGCGCTCAACCCTGGCAGTTCCAGCGCCACTTGGGCGACCCATGCGCCAGGTACCTGACTCCGGCGTCCCCGCGCGCAACCCCGGCAGCCCCTGCGCTCCCTGGGCGACCCCTGAGCCAGGTGCCAGACCTCGGCATCCACGTAAGCAACCCGGAGAACCCCTCACAATCTGGGCACCCCGGTGCCAACTACCAAACCCCAGCATGCCTGAGAGCAAACGCAGCAGCCCCTGCGCCACCTGGGCAGCCCCTGCGTCACATGGGTGGCTCCTGCACCATCTGGGCGGCCCCTGCTCCAGGTATCACACCCCGGCATCACCGCATGCAACCCCCGCATTCCCTGTGCCACCTAGGCGGCCTCTGCGCTACGCGTCAGACCCCGGTGTGCCCGAATGCCACCCCAGCAGTCTCTGCGCCACCTTGGCGGCCCCTGCATTTCCTGGGCTGCCACTGCGCCAGGTACAAGACCCCTGTGTTACCGCGCACAACAACGGCAGCCCCTCCATTCCTTGGGCGATCCCGGCATCCCTGTGTGCAACCACGGCATCCTCTGAGACACATGGGCCGCACCTGCGTCACCTGGGCGGCCCATGCGCCAGGTATCAAACGCTGGCGTTACCACGCGCCAACCCGGCAGTCCCTCCTCTACATGGGCCACGCTTGTGCCAGGTACCAGACCGCGGCATCCCCGCGCGCAACCCCGGCAGCCCCTTGCTACTGGGCTGCCCCTTCACCAGTTACCAGACCCCGCCGTCCACGCGCGCCACTCCAAAAGTAACTGTGCCACCTGGGCAATCCCTGCGTGTGGTACCAGACCCCGGCGTCCTCCCGCGCAAACCAGGGGAGTCCTTGCGCCACCTGGGGGCCCCCTGCGCTAGGTACTAGAGCCCGGCGTCCTCGTGCACAACCACAGCAGTTCCTGCGCCACCTGGGCGACCCCTGCGCCAGATACCAGAACCACGCGTCCCTGCGTGCAACCCTGAAAGTCCTTGAGCCACCAGGGGGCCACTGTGCTAGGTACGAGACCCGGCGTCACCGCAATACACTCCGGCAGCCCCTGCCATCTAGGTTGCTCCTGTGCTGGCGGTCAGACCCCTGTGTCCGCGTGCCACCCCATCAATCCCTGCGCCACCTTGGCGGCCCCTGCGTCCCCTGGGAGGCCACTGCACCAGGTACAAATCCCCGGTGTTACCGCGCGCAATCCCAGCAGCCCTTGCGCTCCTTGGGCGATCCCTGTGCCAGGTACCAGACACCGGCGTCCCCGCGCGCAAAGCCGGTAGTCTTTGCGCCACCTGGGCAGCCCCTGCGTCACCTGGACAGCCCCTGTGCAAGGTACCAGACCCCATGTCACCGCGAGCCACCCTGGAAGGCCCTGCGACACCTTGGCAGCCCCTGTACCATGTGCAACACCCAGGCATCCTCTGAGACACCTGGGCCGGCCCTGCGTCACCTGTACCAAGTACAAGACCCTGGCGTCCTCACGCTCAACCCTGGCAGTTCCAGCACCACCTGGGCTACCCCTGCACCAGGTACCTGACTCCGGCGTCCCCTCGCGCAACCCCGGCAGGAACTGTGCTTCTGGGCATCCCCTGAACCATGTACCAGATCCCGGTGTCCCCGCGTGCAACCCCGAAAGTCCTTGAGCCCCTGGGGGACCCCTGCGCTAGTTTCCTGAATCACCGCGAAACACCGCGATAGTCCCAGCTACCTGGGCGGCCCCTGCACTAGACCCCGGCGTCCATGCGTGCCACTCCAGTAGCCCCTGAGCCACCTGGGTGGCCTCTGCACCTGTTATGAGATGCCGGCGTCAAAGTACGCAACCCCGGCACCCATGAGCCACCTGGGCTGCACCTGCGACACCTGGTCAGCCCCTGTGCCTGGTACCAGACCCCAGCGTTACCGCGCGCCACTCCGGCAGATCCTGTGCACCCTGGGCGACCCCTGCGCCACGTAACAGACCCCAGCGTCCACGTTCGCAACCCCGGCAGCACCTCGCCACCTGGGCGCCCCCTGAGCCAAGTACCAGACCTCGGCACGCCTGAGAGCAACCGCAGCAGCCCCTGCGACACCTGGGCGGCCCCTGCATCACATGGGCGGCCCCTCCACCACCTGGGCGGCCCCTGTGCCAGGTATCAGACCCCGACGTCCCTGCGCGCAACCATGGCAGTCCCTGCCAACTGGGCTGCACCTTCACCAGTTACCAGACACGCCGTCCCCGCGTGCCACTCCAGAAGTCTCTGCGCCACGTGGTCGGTCCCTGTGGCAGGTAGCAGACTCCGGCGTCCTCCTGCGCAACCCCTTAAGTCCTTGTGCCACCTGGGGTCCCCTGCGCTAGGTACAAGATCCCGGCGTCCTCGCGCACAACAATGGCAGTCCCTGTGCCACCTCGGCGAATCCTGCAGCAGGTACATGACTACGGCGTCCCCGCACGCAATCCCGGCAAGCTATGCGACACCTGGGCGGCCCCTGCGTCAGATACCAGACCCCGGCTTCCCCGCGTGTAACCCCGAAAGTCCTTGAGCCACCAGGGGGGCCCCTGTACTAGGTACCAGACTCCGGCGTCACCGTGGGCAAACCCGGCAGCATCTGTGACACCTGGGCGACCCCTGCAACACCTGGGCGGCCCCTGCGCCATGTATGAGACCCCGACGTCCCCGTGGGCAACCCCGGAAGTCCTTGCGACAGCTGGGGTCACCTGTGCTAGATAACAGACCCCGGGATCCTTGTGCACAACAATGGCAGTTCCTGCACCACCTGGATGACCCCTGCGCCAGGTACCTGACCCCGGCATCCCCGCCTGCAACCCCGGCAGGCTATGCGACACCTGGGCGGCCCCTGCGCCAGATACCAGACCACGGCGTCCCCGTGTCAACCCCAAAAGTGCTTGAGCCACCTGAGGGGCTCCTGTGCTACGTACCAGACTCCAGCGTAACCGCGAGCAACGCCAGCAGGCCCTGAGACAACTGCGGTGCCCCAGGGCTAGGTACCAGTCCCCGGCGTCCCCGTGTGCAACCCCGGAAGCCCTTGTGCCACCTGGGGGACCTCTGCTCCAGGTACTTGACCCCGGTGTCCACGTGCGCAACGTTGGCAGCCCCTGCGCAACCTGGGCGGCCCCTGGGCCAATTACCAGACCCCATTGTCCCCGCGCGCCACCTCAGCAGCCCCTGAGCCACCTTGGCCGCCTCTGCAACCGGTACGAGCGCGCAAAAGAGCAGCATCCCCTGTGCCACCTGGGCGGCCCCTGCATCAGAAGGGCGGCTCCGGACCACCTGTGCGGCCCCTGCGCCAGGTATCAGTCCCAGGCATCACTGCGTGCAACCCCGGCAGTTCCCGTGCCACCTGGGAGGCCACTGCGCCAGGTATCAGACCCCAGCATCATGGTACACAAACCCAGCAGCCCCTGTGCCACCTGGGCATCCCCTGCGTCCCCTGGGCAGCGCCTGCGCCAGGTAAAAGACGCCAGTGTTACCGCGCACAACGCCAGCATCCCCTGCACTCATTGGGCGACCCCTGCGCCAGGTACCAGACCTGGCACCAAGCGCGCAACACCAGCAGCCCATGCCTTCTGTGCTGCCCCTTCGCCAGGTACCAGACCCTGCCATCCCCGCGCACCACCCCAGAAGTCACTGCGCCACCTGGGTGATCCCTGCACCAGGTACCAGACCCCGGTGTACTCGCGCGCAACCCCGGAAATCCTTGCGCAAGCTGGGAGCCCCCTGCTCTAGGTTCCAGACCCCGTCGTCCTCGCGCACAACCACAGCAGTTCCTGTGCCGCCTGGGCGACCCTGCTCTAATTACCTGACCATGGCATCCCCACGTGCAACCCCGAATGTCCTTGACCAAACTGGGGAGCCCTGTGCTAGGTTCCAGACCCAGGCTTCAAAGCGAAACACCCCGGCAGGCCCTGTGACACCTGGGCAGACTCTGCGCCAGTACCAGACACCGGCGTCCATGCGTGCAACCCCGGCAATCCCTGCGCCACCTGGGCGGCACCTGCGCTAGGGGTCAGTCCCCGGTGTCCCCGCGTGCCACCCCAGAAGTCCCTGTGCTACCTGGGCGACCCCTGCACCATGCACCATGCCCCAGCGTCCCCACTTGCAACCCCGAAAGTCCTTGAGCCACCTGGGGGGACACTGTGCTAGGTACCAGACCTCGGCGTCACTGTGCGCAACCCCAGCAGACTCTACGAAACCTGGGTCGTCCCTGCGATACCTGGGCGGCCCCTGACATTATACGAGACCCCGGCGTCCACATGCGCAACGCCGGCAGCCCCTGCGCCTCCAGGGAGGCCCCTGCACCATGTACCAGACATCGGCGTCCCCGCGCACCACCCCAGCCCCCCTGAGCCACCTGGGTGGCCCCTGAGCCACCTTGGCGGCCTCTGCACCCGGTACGAGACCCCGGAGTCCAAGGGCGCAACCCTGGCACCCTGGTGCCACCTGGGGGGGCCCTGCGCCAAGTACCAGATGCCGGCGTTACCGAACACCACCCTGGCAGTCCCTAGCTCCCTGGGCGAACCCTGAGTCAGGTGCCAGACCCCGGCATCCAGGTACGCAATCCCTGCAGCCGTTCACCACCTGGGCGCCCCTGGTGCCAAGTATCACACCCGGGCATATTGCGCGCAACTGAGGCAGCCCCTGCACCACCAGGGCGGCCCTTGCATCAGAAGGGCGGCTCCTGCACCAGATACCAGACCCGGTGTCCCCTCGTGCCACCCCAGCCGTTCCTGCGCCTCCTTGGCGGCCCTGGCGCCAGGTACCTGACCCCGGCGTCCCCGCGCAACCCCAGCAGCACCTACACCACCTGGGCAGCCCCTGTGCCAGGAATCAGACCCCGGCGTCACTGCGTGCATCCCTGGCATTTTCTACGCCAATTGGGTGGCCTCTGCGCCACGTAAGACCCCTGCATCATCGCGCGCAAACCCGGAAGCCCGTGTGCCACCTGGGCGTAACCTGCGTAGACTGGGCGGTCCCTGCGCCAGGTTCAAGACCCCGGTGTTACCGGGCGCAACCCTGGCAGTTCCTTCGCCACCTGGGCGACCTCTGCAACATGTACCACACCCCAGCGTCCCCGAAAGTCCTTGAGCCACCTGGGGGGGCCCTGTGCCATGTACGAGACCCCGGCGTCCACGTGCGCAAACCCGGTAGCCCCTGCACCACCTGGGCAGCCCCTGCACCAAGTACCAGACCCCAGTGTCTCCACGCGCCACCCCAGCAGCACCTGAGACACCTGTGCGGACTCTGCACCCGGTACTTGACCCCGGCGTTCAAGTACACAACATCGGCACCCCTGCGCCATCTGGGATGCACCTGCATCACCTGGTGGGCCCCTGTGCCAAGTACCAGACCCCTGCGTCCTCTCGCATAACTCTGGAAGTCCTTGTGCCACCTGGGGTCCCCTGCGCTAGGTACCAGACCCAAGCGTCCTCGCGCACAACAATGGCAGTTCTTGCGCCTACTGGGCTACCCCTTCACCAGGTACCAGTCCCCGCCGTCCCCGTGTGCAACCGCGGAAGTCCATGCGCCACCTGGTCGGCCCCTGCGGGAGATACCAGACCCCGGCATCCCGCGTGCAATCCTGAAAGTCGTTGAGCCACCTCGGGGGCCCCTGTGCTAGGTACCAGACCCCGGCATCACCGCAAGCCACCCCAGCAGGCCCTGCGCAACCTTGGTGGCCCCTGTGCCAGATACAAGACCCCGGTGTCCCTAAGTGCCACCCCAGTAATCCCTGCCCAAACTTAGTGGCCCCTGTGCCAGATACAAGACCTCGGTGTCCCCAAGTGATACCCCAGCAATCCCTGCCCCACCTTGGCGGCCCCTGCAACAGGTACCAGTACCCGGCATCCCTGCACGTAAACCAGGCAGACCCTGTGCAACCTGGGCATCCCCTGTGTCCCTGGATGGACCCTGCGCCAGGTACCAGACCCCGGCGTCTTTGACAACTGGGCTGCCCCGTCACCAGGTACCAGATTCCGCTTATCCCGCGCACTACCCCGGCAGTCCCTGTGCCACCTGGATGGTCCCTGCGGCAGGTCCCAGACGACGGCGTCCTTGCGCGCAACCACGAAAGACCTTGCGCCACTTGGGGGGACCCTGCACCATGTACCACACCCCAGCGTCCCCTCGTGCAACCCCAAAAGTCCTAGAGCCACATGCGTGGCCCCTGTGCTAGGTACCAGACCCCGGTATCCCCGCGCGCAAACCCGGCAGCCTCTGCGACATCAGGGCGGCCTCTGTGTCACATGGGCCGACCCTGCGACACCTGGGGGGCTCCTGCATCATGTACCAGACCCCGGCTTCCACGTGCACCACTCCAGAGGCCCTGAGCCACCTGGGCGGCCTCTGCACCCGGTATAAGACCCCGGCATCCTAGTGCCCAACCCGGCCCCCCTGCACCACCTGGACTGCACCTGCATCACCTGGGCAACCCCGGCCCCAGGTACCAGACCCGAGCAACCTCGCGCAGAACCCCGGAAGTCCTTGCGCCACCTGGGGTCCATTGCACTAGGTAACAGACCCCGGGGTTCTCGCGCAAAACAATGGCAGTTCAACAATGGCAGTTCCTCCTGGGCCCCTGCACCAGGTACCAGACCCAGGCATCCCCACACGCTATACCAGAAGTCCCTGTGCCACCTGGGCGGCCTCTGCATCACATGGGCGGCCCCTGCACCACCTGGGAGGCTATTGCACCATGTACCTGACCCCGGAGTCTACACGAGCCACTCCAGAGGCCCTGAGCCACCTGGCCGACCTCTGCACATGGTACGAGACCCCGGCGTCCAAGTGCGCAACCCGGCCCCCCTGCACCACCTGGGCTGCACTGGTGTAACCTGGGTGGCCCCTGCGCCAGGAACCAGACACCGACGTCACCGCGAGCAACCCCTGCAGGCTATGTGACACCTGGGTGGCCCCTGCACCAGATACCAGACCCCGGCGTCCCCTTGTGTAACCCCGAAAGTCCTTGAGCCACCTGGGGGGCTCCTGTGCTAGGTACCAGACCCCTGCGTAACCATGAGCCAACACGGCAGACTCTGCGATACCTGGGGTGCCCCTGCGCTAGGTAGCAGACCCCGGCGTCCCTGCGTGCAACCCCGGAAGTTCTTATACCACCTGGGTGACCCCTACACCGTGTACCACACCCCAGCATCCCCACGTGCAACCCCGAAAGTCCATGAAACACCCGGGGAGACCCTGTGCTAGGTAACAGACCCAGGCGTCAGCGCGCCAAGTTTGGCAGCCTCTGCGACACCTGGGAGGCCCCTGCGACACCTGGGCAGCCCCTGACATTATACGAGACCTC
>PVJS01008221.1:0-53785 GCA_004027185.1 Glis glis | reverse complement strand
CCCTTTCCTCCTCCTCCTCCTACTCCTCCTTCTCCTCCTCCTCCTCCTCCTCCTCCTCTTCCTTTCTTCTTTCTTCTTCTTCTTCTTCTTCTTCTTCTTCTTCTTCTTCTTCTTCTTCTTTTCTCTCTCTCTCTCTCTCTCTCTCTCTCTCTCTCTCTCTCTTTCTCTCTCTCTCTCTCCAGGAATCCTTATTCTACCTCAGGAATATGGTGCCATAGTACAAACTAAACAACCATATTGAATGGTCATGGGGTCAGGGGTAAGCTGTACGCCCACATGCGTCAATATTGTCATGGAGGTGCTGAGAATCTGGGAGTCCAATGCTCCCTACTCTCCAGTTCACCAGCAGGCACCAATACATTCCCACAATCTGAAGAGAAAAACAAAATGGTCCCTGACTCTACTTTTCCAGCACACAGATTCATGGTTTTCAAAGTGTTCGTTAACAAGTGGGAGAATTCATATCACAATTGGTGTTGGTTTTCCTGAACCTCAAGAGAGGATACCGAGTGTCCATATTCTCTGCAAGGTAAAGAGGAAAAGGATACCCCACAGTGATGAATCATTGCTATGCTACATCCTCAGAGTCCAGGGAGCTAGTAAGCTGATGATTTGTTAAAATGTTTATGGCCAAGATGTGCAAAAAGTGCGAAAGCCCTGTTTTCCAGTGCAAACATCTATTTCAGTAAGCCCGAGGAAATCACATTGATTTAGATGTTATTATTAGACCACTTGTAGACGGATCCACAAGACACAGGGACATTAATTGTTCAAGTCTCATATCTTCTCCTGAGCTCTTAGCTTTCACCATTCCTTCTGCATAGAATGTTTTCTGAAACTAGAACTCTAGAACCATCTACACTCTGACCGTTTTGCAAATTCTTGTTGAGGTTCAGTCATCTCCACCAAGCATTCCTCCCCCAAATGCTTTTTATGATCCGAGTCCCAGCAACAAATTTCCTATTTATTGTTCACGTCTGCCAGTTTTCAGATGACATGTCACGTGTCATTGCCATAAAAGATGTGTTTCTTTCCACATAAATGACAAGACATTTGAGGAACACAGAGCTCTCTGGGGATTTATACTACCACTGGTGATTATGGGATTGGTACATGTTCATTATTTAATGGTAAGCAGGGAAGACATGAGAAAAGTCACTGTGGTAAGGTAGGAAGAAAATAAGATGGAGAGACAGAAAAGGGGGGCTCTAACCCTGGCTCTGTGATCAATAGTTGATAGACTGTGGCCAAGTCATTTCCTAAGCATAGAATTCAATTTTCTTTCCTATAAAAACCTTGGATTGGACAAGATGGTCTCTGAGTCCTCTACTAGTAGAGTTCAATGAAATCTGCTAGTAGGGACATGAGAGGAAAAGAAACTTGCTCTGCCTTAGGAGGCCA
The DNA here is from genome assembly GCA_004027185.1 of Glis glis. Lineage (NCBI taxonomy): Eukaryota > Metazoa > Chordata > Mammalia > Rodentia > Gliridae > Glis > Glis glis. The sequence continues at coordinate 52,384 of PVJS01008221.1, read as the reverse complement.
TGCTTCATAAGTTAACATTTGTTAAAAAGAGAATGCTGAAGGGCTGGGCATGGTGGCTCACGCTTGTAATCCCAGTACTTTGGGAGGCAGAGACCAGAGGATCCGGGTTCGCGGCCAGCCTCAGCTCGCTCTCTCTCTCTCTCTCTCTCTCTCTCCCCTCCTATCTCTCTTTCTCTCTCCCTCTCTCTCCCTGTCTCTCTCTCTCTACTTAGTGAGGCCCTCCGCAACTTCGTGAGACCCGGTTTCAAAATAAAGGATAAAAAATAGGGCCGGGGGTGTAGCGCGGAGGTAGAACGCCCCTGGGTTCAATCCCCGGTACCGCAAAAAAAAAAAAAAAGAATGCTGAAATCTCCATGACTTAACACAATACAAGTGCATTTCTTGTTGGCATAAAATCTAATCTGCAGCAGGAGCTGGGCTGTGCGCCATGCAGTCAGCCAAGGGCTCAGGAGTGTAGGCTCTTCTAGATTCAACAAGATTTCCAAAATCTCCCTGGGAAGGGACATCAGGGAAGGAGAGAAGATTCTGCATAGTGAGTAGGGTTACCCAGTGAAATACAGAATGCTCATTTAAATGTGTTTTTCAGGCCAACTTGGAAACTTCCTAGAATAAGTGTGTGGTATGTGATTATCTGAAGTTCAGCATAACAGGGCAGTGCCTGCTTTCCTTTGCTGAAGTTGACCGCTCTACTGGGAAGTGTTCAGGTAGCATACGTTAACATAGAACTCGTCACTGTGGCTAAACTTCCACTCACCAGAAATTAGTCACATGACTCCACCTAGCTGCAAGGCATGATGGGAAGGGGGACCCAAGCTGGGCAACTACTTTTCAGCAACAGCTCGACGCCTATTGCTTCACGTGGCTCTAGAAGACAGCTAGCCACCTGTGCCCCTGCACAGAGATGCCATCAACCCGGTTCACTATGAAAGAACTCCAAAGACAAAAACTATATATATAGTGGTACTAGGGATTGAACCCCGGGGCGTTCTACCTCTGAGCTACACCCCAGCCTTTTTTCTTCTTTATTTTGAAAAAGGGTCACACTAGGTTGCTGAGGGTCTCACTATGTTGCAGAGGCTGGCCTGGAACCTGCGATCGTCATGTCTCAGTCTCCCAAGTACTAGAATTATAGGCATGTGCCACCACGCCCAGCCCCCCAATTGTATTTTTATGTACCTTTTTCTAATAATCCAAAAGACTTGACATTGTTAAATATGAATGGGCTGGGGCTGAATTCAGAGGGAAAGAGATATTTTATCCCATTTTGAGATCAAGAAAATGGAGCTTGTAACTGAGAGTAGTGGCACACACCTGTAATCCCAGTATTTGGAAGGCTAAGACAAGAGGATCCCAGGTTCTAGGCCAGCCTCAGCAATTTAGCAAGGAGATCCTCAGCAACTTAGTGAGACCCTGATTCAAAATACAAAACAGATAAAAGGGCTGGGGATGTAGCTCAGAGCTAGAATGACCCTGGGTTCAATGACCAGTCCAAAAAAAATAGAACTTAAATATATCCGGGCATTTTACATGCCATGTTTAGAAAAAATAAGACCAATAGTCAGTTCTTTTTCATTTGTTTTAATTATCAGCTGACATTCCTTGCCTCTACTTATACACTATATCCTAATTCAAAGATTCTATAATATCATTCTAATTCAATGAGATTGGTTGCTCTCTAGATCAATTCTGGTCCTGACTTTCCTTTTTTCATAAAGTTTGGATTAATTCCTGGGTGTTACCCTAAGAAATAAGATTAACCCTTATTTTGCTAATCAAAAGTCAAAATTAACTGCTATCATATAAACTGGCCAGCTTTCTTCTTCGCTCTGAAGGATAAGCCCCAACCAAGGCATGGCAATGTGGAAACCTCCAAGAAATAGCAAAGGCTGTTCTGTCTGAAAGCTAATGTGAGCGGGGATGGATGGGCCAGACCGCTAGATGAATGGGAAGCAGTGTGGTCCGTAGAGCGTTCGAACTTTTTTTTTTTCAAAAGGAATTTTTTACCCCAGGCCAGAAGCCTTTGTGTCAGGGAGACTGTCTCATTTCTCTGCTCAAAGGCTGTCAGAGATGACTGAGGTTTGAGAGCAGTTTCTGATGTTGACGAGGTCAAGGGAGGCAGCCCTGCAAACCATCAGTCACTGCGTCAACGGTGAGCCGAGGAGACGCCCGGGCCCCACAGTGAAACCTGGAAAGCTATTTTCTCTGGAGAAACGAGGGAAGGGGGAGGTGGAGAAAAGAGAAAGGAAGAAAAGACATAGGTCAAATGGTCGCCATGAAGTTTACTGCATTAGCATTCAGCTAGAATCAGAGAAACTTTTTCAGTCCCAGCTGGGAATATACGGAAGAAAGAAGTTGACTAGAGGCAAAAATCATATTAATATGACTGTGCTTAATCAATACATAAAACCCTCCAATGCGCTCTTGCAAGGCTGCTCCATAAAGGTAGGACCTGCAGTGATTCTGATTCCATCTGATTATGTTTGCAAACCGCAGAGGTCAGGGCATCCAGACTCAGGCCGTGGTAGTACAGTACTGTACCTCAGTACTCCCAACACCGTCCCTGCCTTAGGAATTTGCCAGGTTTGCATAAAGCTGAACAGGCTGCAACCCACGTTCCCTTCTTTACAAAACCACGCACAGGCTCGGGGAAAGCAAGTCTCAGGGGTCTGGGCCACACCCAGCTCTGGGAAGGGTGGACCAATGAAACTCACCGTGTGTCATCTTGGTAGATCAACCCCCAAAGATGGGCCATGGACATTGAAGTCTTAAATGGCAAGGTGAGAATTTCCCAGATTTCACAGCCAGGCTGAGATTGAATGAAAGAAATGTCTCAGACTTGGCGATTTGGCCAAATATCTTCACATCTTCTCTGAAACTTCAAAAGCTATGTAAAGCCAGGTACGGTGGCCCATTCCTGGACTTGGGAGGCTGAAGCAGGAGGACTGCAAGTTCGAGGCCAGCCTCAGCAACTTAGTGAGATGCTGTTTTAAAATAAAAAATAAAAAATAGATACATAAAAATAAAAACGGGCTGAGGTTGCAGTTCAGTGGTAGAACACCCCTGGGTTCAATCCGTAGTACCACATAGATACACACAAAAAGCTGTGTATGCCAACAGGCCTTATAGAGTCTATATCAAGATACAGAGAAAAAGTATAACATTCCTATTCAAAATCCACAGAAACATTTCCCAATTTGGAGGACATTTACCTGAATTCTATTTATCTATTTCAGTGGTTCTTTGTTAGGGAAGGACAAGATGGTTGCCCTTATGGGGACATTTAGCAATGTCTGGAGATATTTGGGGTTGCCACAACTAGAGGTAGGGTTTGCTACCAGCATCCCATGAGTAGAAACTAGGGATGCTGCTAAACATTATATAATCACAGTCTCTCACACGCACACCCATTCCAAAACAAAGATGCATATACCTTCAAATGTCAATAGTGCCAAGATTGAGAAGCCCCCACTAATTAAAACCAGGGCACTCTAATCAGACATGGAGAAAAGCTTCTGGAACCATCTCATTTACTATCCTAAATCATGATCTAGGGCTCATACACTTTATACTTCTGCACCCCTTCCTTCTTTTATGTAATCATTGTCTCCTGTTCCTCTTTTCCTTCTGTCAGTTAAATATCAAAATTAAATTCGATTTTTGCTTATTTGTGAGAGTGTAAAGCTCCCTATACCTGTAATAACGATAATACTACTTATAATAATAGGGTATTTTTTATTGGCCTATAAACCATGTTAGATAACTCTGAGTTTAGGCAATTGAGTTGATCAATGGGCAATTTGATAAATGTGACTTTGTTAAACCCTTTGGAGCAAGGCTAGCTTGACATCAAAGAGACCTAATAGGTTTGTCTTTTGTTGGATCCCAATATTTAGAGTGAGGAAGCTAGAAAATAGTCAGCTGACCTCTTCTTACCCTCACCCTGGGGCCAAAAAGAGATTCAAAAACTTTTCATCTTCATTATCTTGTGTTTTAAGATCTGGCACTCTGTGGAATAAGGGATTCTAGAGCTGTTGGTAGCCCACATTAGCTTTTTTTGAACTTCATATGGAAATTAAAGTGTCATTCTCAAATTACCTCTTGGACTTTGCTTTGAGCATTATTACTACTGTCCGTGTTTCAGTTGTGATTTCTCTTGCAGGTCTTCTACGTGGAAATTCATTTTATATTTGCCTGCTCATTGCTCTCATTACTCTGTTTTCTCTTTTTTCCCATTTTTTCATAATGCTTTATTTTAATTTAAATTTATTTTAGCTGATGTATAAAAACATAAAAATGGAATACATTACTGGGGTACCATGTGACGTTTTGATACATGTATATATACCTACCTCCTCCAATGTCTGTGTGTGTGTGTGTGTGTGTGTGTGTGTGTGTTTCACACATGCTACACAATTCTGCACCGCTGAACTACATTCCCAGCCCATATAATAATTTCTTTATGGGTGAAAACATTCAAAATCCATTCTTTTGGTTTCTTAAAATATACAGTACATTATCATTATCTATGGCCCTATAACATGTAATAGCATAACAGAACTGTTGCTCCTAACTCCAATTTAGTATCCACTGGTCAATCTCTTCCCACCCCTTCCTCACCCTTCTCATGCTTCCTAGCCTTTGCTACTCTCAAATTCTATGAGATCAATTTTTCTGTATTTCACATACAAGTAAGATGAATGCAATACTTGTTTTTCTGTTCCTGGCTTATTTCACTTAACGTAATAGTCTCCAGTTCCATACATGTTATTACAAATGATAGGATTTCATTTTTTATGACTGAATAGTGTTCCATTGAGGATATACCACATTTTCATTTTCCATTCATTGGTTGATGGACATTTAGGTTGTTCCCATTTCTTGGCTGCTGTCAATAGTGCTGCCATGTGCCAGGGAGCATGGATGTCTCTTCAACATACTGATTTCATTTCCTTCAGATATATATTCATGAGTGGGATTGCTGGATCATACACTAGTTCTATTTTTAATCTTTTAAAGAAAATTCCATACTGTTTTTCATAATGGCTATCATAATTTACATTCACACCAACAGGGAGTAAAGATTCCCTTTTCTCCCTATCCTTGCCAGCAATTGTTATCTTTTGCCTTTGTTATTAGAGCCATTCTTACTGGAGTAAGAATATCTCATTGTGTTCTATCACATTGTGGGTTTTAATTTGAATTTCCTTGAGGATTAGTGATGCTGAGCATTTTTTCATACACCCTTTGGCCATTGGTATGTCTCCTTGGAAGTAATGTCTATTAAGGTATATTGCCCTTTTTTCAGATTATTTGGTATTTTTGCTATTGAATTTCTTAAATCCCTTATATAGTTTGGGTGTCAACCCTTGCCAGATGTATAGTTAGCATAAGTGGGATGTCACTTTGCTCTGTTAATTGTCCCCTTTGCTGTGTCTCTGAATTTAGTTACATCTGCACATTTGACTTGTATTCCTAGTTCCCTCAACAGGATCATAAATAAGAAATGTTAAATGCCATTGAACATACCTCTGGCTGCTCCCTGTGGCACTCCACCAGGCGCCTTGCCCAACTGGGTACACTGCCATTTATTTTGACTTTGTCACCAGTTTCTTGCTTGAAACCCTTAATTACTGAAAAAGTAATGAATGTGAAGTGGGGCATGGTGGCACATGCTTGTAATCCCAGTACTTGAGAGGCTGAGAACGGAGGATCTGGGTTCGCGTCCAGCCTCAGCTAATTAGTGAGGTCCTCCGCAACTTAGCGAGACCCTGTTTCAAAATAATTAATAAAAAATAGGGCTGGGGGTGTAGCTCGGAGGTAGAATGCCCCTGGTACTGCAAAAAAAAAAAAATTTAAAAAAAGTAATGAATGTGGTTTCTGGTACCAGTTGTCATCATCTTCAAAATTAATCATATTTCTAAATATTTCCATTGGCCTTTCTTGGTAGCTAAAAATGTAGCAATGGCTAAAACTGTGATATATTTTCCCTCAATACTCCAATTAAGTTTCAATTGTTCTCTAGGGCAAGTCTCAAAGTCACATTTTTTTTTTGGTGGTACTGGGGATTGAACCCAGGGTCGTTCTACCTTCGCGCTACACCCCCGACCCTATTTTTTATCCTTTATTTTGAAACCGGGTCTCACAAAGTTGCAGAGGGCCTCACTAAGTAGAGAGAGAGAGAGAGAGAAAGACAGGGAGAGAGAGAGAGAGAAAGAGAGCTGAGGCTGGCTGCGAACCTGGATCCTCCAGTCTCCGCCTCCCAAAGTACTGGGATTACAAGCGTGCGCCACCACGCCCGGCCCTCAAAGTCACATTTTTAAATCTAAGAAAGAGGTGATTAAACTGTTGGTGCATCCAGGTACAGTAGTGCACACCTATAATCCCAGTACTTGGAAAGCTGAGACAGGAGAATCACAGGTTGTAGGACAATGTGCAATAACTTATCAAGACCCTAATAGAAAATAAAAAGTAAAATAGTGTTGGGGGTGTAGCTAAGAGGTAGAATGCCCCTGGGTTCAATCTCCAGTACTATAAACAAAGAACCTGTTAATGTATCCTGCTTGGTTCTTTTTGGACAACATGGAAAGTAACTTTTGGCTTATATTATCCCTAGTCTCATCTCCCTTCTTCTACCATGTTGTCAATCCCTACTCCAAACCTCTTCAGAGAATCACTCAGGTACAACTGAGGCAGGCATACCCCACCACACAGAGTTTTGTGTGACTGCCCAGAAGGGCACCTGATGGAACAAATTAAGCTTTGCTTCCCCATACCATTGTTGTACTGGATACAAATTTATCAGATTTCCCCTTTTGGTTTTAAAAACTAGTCTCAAACCCAGTTTCAGAGAAACAAGTTATTTATGATGACAGTTATTGCAAAGAAGTTCTGAAATCTTTGATCACATAAACCTTGACATATAGCCACTCATGCATTTCCTATAAAATAGAATGATATCCATGTAAATCCACACCTATTTTTCAAGATTTCAGATTAAATTATTTGTTCAACAAATATTAATTGCAGGTCCACTATGGCCCCCCAAACAATACTAAGTGTTGAAGATGGAACAAGAGAAAACTTCACGCCTCCATGCAGCCTAAAATTATAATCATATGAGATAAATTAATAAACAAGGACATGCCAGCATAATTACAGAACATGGCAAGTGCCACATTAAGAAAAATAAAGCAGCTGGGTGTGGTGGCGCACACCTGTCATCCCAGTACCTGGGAGGCTGAGGCAGGAGGATCACAGGTTCAAGGTCAGTGCACAGTAACATAGCAGGACCCTGTTTCAAAATAAAAAGTATAGAAAGGCTGAGGGTGTCGCTCAAAGGTAGAGGGCCTGCCTTAGTGAGCATTCTCACTGCTATGATCCAAACACCTGACCATGTAACTTAGAGGAAGGAAGGTTTATTTGCTCATAGTTTCCTTAGAGAATTTGGGGTTCAGTCCATGTGAGGCCAGGGACCCTGAATCTCAGGGCATGGCGGCAGCAGGAAGCAGAGAGAGGGATAATACAAGGCTTTACTTTCACATCATGGAAGCCAGAAGCAAAAGAAAACAAGAGGTGAAGGAACCATATATAATCCCACAGGGACCCACTTTCTCTAGCTACACACTGCCAGCCCAAGCTACCACGCAGATAAATCCACTATAATGGATTTATCCACTGCTGAGGTTATAACCAAGCCCCGCTTCCAACATTGCAACCTTGCTTCTGTGAAGGCTGGGGAACATTCTATTTCCAAACCATTACAGCACCCATGGGTTCAATCCCCGGCACCGCAACATGAATAAATGAAGCAGCAAAAGGACCAGACAGGGTGACGGGCTGAGGGAGCAGTGTGGCTGCTCGGGAGAAGAGGATGCTGGAAGGCCTCCCCAAGGGGCCCCATCCCACAGTCAGGTAAGGACCTGGGGCAGGCCATGTCGCAGGCGAAGTTCAGAGTGTCAGATGTTAGTGACTCTGGTATGGTCCGGGATTCACAAAAAGCCCAGAGCAACTAGACCAGAGAAGAGAGAAACTAGGTGTGAGAGAGACCGAGCCAGACCACATCCACCCTGTGGAAAGAATTGTGACCGTATGTGTTCGCTTCCCATGGCTGTTGTAACAGATTAAGGCAAGCAGGCCTGCACAGCATCTCAGTCCCTCAAGCTCTGGAGGCCAGAAATCTGAAGTCAGCCTGTCCTGGGGTTGGTTCCCTCTAGGGACTCCGGGGGAGAATCTATCCCATGCCTCTCTCCAAGGTGCTGGTGATTCCTGGCCATCTTCCATGTTCCTTGGCTTAGAGACAGATGTTCCAGTCCCTGCCTTTGTCTTTACATCACCTTTTTATTTTATCTCCCAAATCTTTCTTTGTCTTTCTCTCACAAGAACACCTGCATTGGATTCAGACTTCACCCTAAGTCCTGAATGATCTCATCTTGGAATCCTTGACTTAATTGCATCCATAAAGACCCTTTTCCCTAATAAGGCCAAATGCACAAGCTCCAGGAACCAGTACATAGGCATGTTTTTTGAGGGGGAGGGAGGACACCATTTGACCTACCACAGGGAGTGCATGGGGGATCCACACAGAGACTCAACATAATCTCCTATCTTTTTTTTTTTTTTTTTGGCGGTACCAGGGATTGAACCCAGGGGCATTCTACCTCTGAGCTACACCCTCAGCCCTATTTTTTATTCTTTATTTTGAAACAGGGTCTCACTAAGTTGCAGAGGGCCTCGCTAAGTAGCTGAGGCTGGCCGCGAACCCGGATCCTCTGGTCTCAGCCTCCCAAGTACTGGGATTATAAGCGTGCTCCACCATGCCCGGCTAATCTCCTATCTTTTAAAGCATCACTCCATCCACCATGTCCGCAGGGTGGAGGCACAGATCCAAGAGAAGGCAGAAGACGCACCCTTACCCAAGGATTCCTCTACCTTCCATTTGCTTTTCTGTTTTGTGTAGCAAAGGTTCAGGACAGCTTAATTGCAGGATTGAGGTAAAAATGGAATACAAAATACCCCGCCCCGAGCATAGGAGGGTCATTACTAATGCTCTCATGTCACAGGCAAAATAATAAACTCACCAAGGTGTCAGAAAAGCTCTACATTGACCACCTACATGGTGGGATGTTCAGTCAGCCTTGTTGTAGAACATGGTCTTTATACTTATTAGTAATAATAATGACTATTTATTAAGTGCTTACTAAGTGCCAGGCACTGATCTAATTGCTTGACCCACATGATTTCTCAGTGAATATTCAGTGCAATATTCAGTGTCTTGGTCCATCAGGCTGCTGTAACAGAATACCTTAGACTGTGTGGCTCATAAACAGCAGAAAGTTATTTCTCAAAGTTGTAGAGACTAGGAAGTCCCAGGCTAAGGATGATTTGATATCTGGTGCAAGCCTGATTTCTGGCTCATAGCACCTTTTGCTGTGTCCTCACATGGTGGAAGGGAAGGGGGTTCTCTCAAGCCCCTTTTATAAGGGCACTGATTCCACTTTCGGGCTCTCTGCCCTCATGACATAATTGCCATCTAAAACCCCATAACTCAGTGTCAGAACCTTGGGCGTTAGAATTGGAGCATACGAATTTTGGTAGGACACAAATATTCAGACTATAGCATTCAGCAAAGTAGACATTATTAATTCTATTTTGCTTCTAAGGTCCTACAGTTTGAAGGATTTAAATCTGGAGCTACAGCCAGACATGGTGGTGCACGCTTGTAATCCCAGTTCTTGGGAGGCTGAGACAGGAGGATCGCAGGTTCAAAGCCAGCCTCAGCAACTTAGAAAGGCTCTCAGCAACCTAGTGAGACCCTGTTTCCAAATAAGAAATAAAAATCGGACTGGGGGCATAGCTTGGAGGTAGGATGCCTCTGGGTTCAATCCCCAGTACCAAATAAATAAATAAATAAATAAATAAATAAATAAATAAATCTGGAGCTATACTAAACTAGAGCTTGGGCTCTAATCACTAATCTACATAATCAGTAACAATAATTCTTCTTTAAAAAATGCTAATCTAGTGTCAATATTAAATCAAGTATTTCAAATGCTGAATTTTACCTGAGTCTGGATTTGGCATACGGTTCTGCCTGCTCACCTGTGCAATAATCACATAGATGCTGCTGTTTCTAGTCCACTAAGGGACGTGAGGTGACAGGATTGCATACTCTGCTTCCGGGAGCTGTTCTATTTCAGAGGGGGGAAGTTCTCCAACATGGAAGGATGCCAGATGTGCCACGCATGCCTCTTGTCATATAGCAAGTAATCATAAAATGCTAGATTCTTGAAAGTGTCTTCGAGAGGAACCCTCTTGTTCTGCAGATGAAGGAAGTAAAGTTCAGAGCTGACCTGAAAGCCCACCCCTCCCGCATCTTACCTATCCCGTCCCTCCTGGATCTTACCTATCCCGCCCCTCCCAGATCTTACCTATCCCTCCCCTCCTGGATCTTACCTATCCCGCCCCTCCTGGATCTTACCTAGTTCATCCCTCTCTTAATATTACTTCTTTCATAAGTGAGATAATGGGAATTCCCTGCTCTATTTTTTAAACATAGTCTTAATATTTAGTATATTTAGTAACATTAAGTGAATTAATGATCAATGGTGGCTGGAAATATTTCCCCCAAATTATGCAACCGATCAGGGTTTCTCCTGATGGAGAATACAACACTGCCTCTGAAGTCGAGGGTCTCTCCTCACTCTCCCAAAAAGTCAACCCCAAAATGATCAAGCTTCTAGATATATGACTGTATATATATCAAATTACGGGAACCATATGGCATGCTCAGTAACACAAAGGCGATGCAGCCAGCAAACTCCAAATGTGAGAAACTGATTGAATTGATTCAAAAGTGTAAACAATAAACAAGAAACTTGAATTAAAAGGGTAAACCAACCAACCATAGTGTGCAGCAAGTGAACAGATTATTAATGATGCATATTACATAATTACAAATTTACAGGAAATACAAAGGACAGAGAACATTGCAATAACACCATGAGTGAATATTGATGAAAATATGGAATTATCGTGAACTACTTTTTCTTTTTTTTTTTTTGCAGTACCGGGGATTGACCTCCACGCTACACCCTCGGTCCTATTTTTTATACTTTATTTTGAAACCGGGTCTCACGAAGTTGCAGAGGCCTCACTAAGTAGAAAGAGAGAGAGAGAGAGAGAGAGAGAGAGAGACAGGGAGAGACAGCGAGAGAGCTGAGGCTGGCCGCGAATCCGGATCCTCTGGTCTCCGCCTCCCAAAGTACTGGGATTACAAGCGTGCACCACCACGCCCGGCCTTGTGAACTACTTTTTCTTTTTAGTGGTACTGGGGATTGAAACCAGGGCATGTGCCTCCGAGATACACCCCCAGCCATATTTTATTTTAATTTTTGAAATTAAAAATTTAATTTCAAAAATTAAGTTGCAGAGGCTGGCCTCCAACCTGTGATCCTTCTGTCTCCATTTCCAAAATACTGGTATCACAGGCATGTGCCACCACGCCCATCTTTCTGTTAATAAATCTAAGTGTGGCAATAGCACTGTGTTCATATTTTAGTTCTTATCTTTTAGAAACATATATATAAATATTCACTAGGAAAAACAAGAGGATGTCTTAGTTTTTCCTCAAAATAATCTGAGATATGAGGTGTTCCTGAAACAAGATCAGACACAAGTTGATAACTGTCAAAGTGGGTGTGGATATATCAGGATCATGATACTGTTCTATTTTTATGCATGTTGACATTAACTTTTAAAAAATTCAAATTAACAAGTCAAATGTGTATATATATATAATGCACATATATATAATGTGTATTTCTATATATACATATAATAAAATGGAAAACAGAAGATTTACATGCTCACTATAGAAATTTGAAAAGCACAAAAATAAATTTACAAAACTATCCATAAAGCTCTTCATTAGGATCCCCTATTCGGTTCAGTATTAAGTGCTCCCTAGTCTGTCTGCCTGCTTTGGGGGACTCTCTTCTAATCTTAGTGGAAAATTCTCCCCAGCAAATAGAGCTAAGAGCTTCTATGAAGTTTGAAAATGTTGGTCTTTTTTTATATATACTTTCCTTGGTGCATGATAGTCTCACATCATAACGTAGTTCATAGTGACAGTGACACGCGTGCACACAGCACTTGGTGAGCTTTCTCCTGGCTCCCTCCCCACTCCCCCTATTTCCCATACAGGACCTTGAGATTGGCATGATGTTGGTCTTTCAAACATTTTTTCTTAAGTCCTAGAGTGTTCTCACATGCCGAGGTCCAAAAGTAAACTGAATGTTTCGGGGCATGGTGAGCCCCCACAGAAACACTTCAGCTGACCCCTGCTTAACTGGGATCTTGTTTCCTCCTCCCCTTTCTCCTCTACCAAGAACACTAATTTCCCAAGTAAGCATTTCATCTTGTGATTTGGAATTTCCCCTCTTCTGGAGAAGTCTACCAAATACCACCTGAGTGACGCTCTTTAGCGTCACTCTGTCGCTGTCTTTGGAACTGCTGGACATGGCGGCCCCAGTGCTGGATGGGCTTTGCCGGCCACTCCCTGACAAGTGCTGGCTCCCTCTGCGACTCCTGCCGCAGTGACTCACAAGCCAGCCTGGCCCTCCCTGCAGTGAATGTCTTTCCGGCTCCTGCCTCTGCATCAAACAGCTGTGGCACTTGTCACTTGGACTGTTAAGACAATTTCTCTGTTCTAACAAGATTTTACTCTGGAGTGAAATAATTTTTCTCAGTATGGCTTCAGAGTTTTTTTTTTCAACAGCAGTAATCACTTTTCATTGAAGGATAGATTTCCCCCCACATTCGGAAGTGATTTATATTAGGCATTTAAAGACAAACATGAACATTTTTATTATTTTTTTTATTATTTCTTTAAGCAGGCAAGCCAGGGAAATCCAACAGCAACTTGGAGTAGACTTACAGTTAGTCCTCCCAGCCCTTTCTTTTGCCCTGCAGACTGATGGCACTCAAGTGTCCTTGGAGGAATGGCAGAGGGAAATGCTAGGGGCCAATTGCTGATTTTATCATTCAAACACAAAATTTGTTACACCACTTTATCGGTCACAGGGAAAGCAATTATATTGTGGTTCAATTTTCCACTCAATGGCTGTACTGGGGATCAAAGTCAGTTTTTATGATGGGAAAAAAATGTTTTGCTCTTTTATTTGTTACTTAAAATAAAGAAGTACCATTAGTATAATGCTTTCCGAGGTTTTCCTTCCCCCTCCCCTACGCCATCATGAGATACAGTGGATTATTTTGGCTTTCTCCCTCCCTTTGATTAAATAATCAGCTTTCTTCCTGTCCTCTAAAGCATATTTCAGTGTAGAAATGAAATTGGCACGGTTTAAGGCAACATAGCATTAGGGCTCTAATCACAGTCACGAAGGGCAAAACCTGCTCTACGCTATTTATTCTTTCCTAAACTGGTAGTTTTTCAAAAGAAGCAGGCATTGTTGTGTGTGTGTGTGTGTGTGTGTGTGTGTGTGTGTGTGTACGCACGCGCTTGTGCTCACATTGTGTGGTCATTTTTACTTTTAGCCATTTCCCATATGAAAGAATCAATATACCTTTCATTGCATTTATAACTCCTTTTTGCTATAGAAAAAAATACATGTGTGGGATTGAGTACAGAGGAAAATTAGTATAGAGTTACAAATAAAATTCATAGAATTCAATTAAAAATAAAATAGGGTATTTTCTCTTCTGTTATAATCTTTATTTCTTTTATTGTCTTTCTTTTCTTTGGGAAAGTTAACCAAAAATTTAAAACATCAAAATCAAGAAGAGTCCTTTTGTAGAGACATCTTATCCCAGGGCTAGTTGTTTTTTTTTTTTTATTTACTATTCTTAAGCCCAGAATTCCAGTGACAAGAAATTTTTAAAATAGTGCTCTGGGACTACAGTCTGTAATAGGGCTGAATAGCTAAGTGAAAACCAATACTTTTTATTGTACACTTATTCCTAAGTGTTGAGGAAAACGAGACAAGTGACAGATATTTGTCTCTTTCAAAATATATCACATTTCTAGTTGGTTTCAGCTTTTACAATTTGATTGCGATCATCTTCATTTTTCTGGTCTCCTGCTAATTGCCTCCAGGCTCAGAGAGTCTGACGAATCCCGAGTGCAGGAGTGTGGAGTTCTGGAATGTGCTGTAGGTGACTAATTATGGCCGTGGCTGAGTGATGGTCTAGCTACCACGGGACTCTTTTGTCTCTCTGAGACGCTTCAGGCGATGGCTGGAGAGGAGTGCGAGGCTCGTAAGGGTGTGTGGGGATCCAGGGTAGTGCACCCCCAGGGGAGGACACCAGGAGCCAACTGGTGTCTGCCTGCCTCACCATGGCTGTGCAGTCCGGGTACTTGTTCTAGGTTTTCCACATGGGTCAGGGTGAGTGCTCACACCAAGAGTAGGAGAGTCTCCCGCTCAGCACTTTCCTGTGGGCTTTCCCTCTCAAATGACTTTAAAGTGCCTTTTTATGCCATTAATTAAATCACTTGGAGCAAGAGACAGCCACAGAAAAAGAAAAACACAAGTACCAAGAAAGGTACTGCTGATGTAATATTTCTGTGCACTGAGCACTTGCCAGGCACTAGGTGCTGCATACACAGTACATATTATATCCTTACATTATATCCTTGGAGCAATCCTGCAAGGCGCAAATTACAATGCTCATTCTTTAAGATAAGAAATGCAGATTCCTAAACCTATTTAAACTGCTCTTTCAACTATTCCCCCAACGGCGCTGAGAACATTTCTTATACTCTAAAAAGTCAGTCAAAAGATACTAATAACCTCATCTGATTTGTGTGTGTGTGTGTGTGTGTGTGTTTGTGTGTGGTACTAGGGATTGAACCCAGGGGCATTCTACCTCTGAGCTACACTCCCAGCCCTTTTTATTTTTTTCTTTTGAAACAGTGTCTCCTCACTAAGTTGCTGATGAGGATCTTGCTAAATTGCTGAGGCTGGCCTTGAGCCTGTGATCCTCCTGTCTCAGCCTCCCAAGTAGTGGTATTACAAGCATGAGCCAATATACCCTGCCTTAACCTCATCTAATCTTAAGTATCTCCTTCCAGAGCTTTGGTTTTATTTATTTTATTTACCTTTACACAGTCTAAATGCTCTTATTCACAAAACTTCTAATTAAATAATTCTGCTGGAAATTGCACTTACTTTGGGTAAAATGTACCAGTGTCAATCTAAATCTTTCATAGAAGTCTTACAGCTCAGATAGTTTTCTGAGGCTGGGAAAATGCCATCTACTTATATCTTTATAAATATGTTGTAAGCTGGTACTTTGTTATCATTTTAGACTGTACTGGGCTGAAATTAAATTTTTATCATATTGAATAAGATGCAATGTTTTCAATTTGGTGATTGGCATGGTAACCAAGTACTGTTCATTAAAATATTACTTTGAGCCCGATGCGGTTGCACATGCTTGTAATCCAAGCTACTCAGGAGGCTGAGGCTAGAAGATCACAAGTTTGAGGTCAGGCTTGGCAAAAAAATTAAAAACACAGGAAAGGGTTTTCCTTAACTTTTTAGGGGATAGTACAGGGCATTGCACCCAGGGGAATTCTACCTCTGAGCTACACCCTCAACTCTATGTCATTTTTTATTTTAAAACAGGGTCTCTCTATGTTGCCCAGGCTGGCCTCAAATCTGTGATCCTCCTGTCTCAGCCTCCCAAGTATTGGGATTATAGGTGTGGGCCAGTGCACCCAGCTTCCTTCTTATTATTTTTAATGAATTTAACAGTGAGCCTTATTCATTCTGCTATAATCCTGTCAATCTATCAATAATCCTGTCAATCAATTAGTAATTTATCTATAAATGGTCAGCTCAAGCCAGAGGCAAAACCTGATTTTGGCCAGGACATTGAAAAAAGTAATTGTCGGGTGTGGTGGCGCACGCTTGTAATCCTAGTACTTGAGAGGCTGAGACAGGAGGATCACAGGTTCAAGGACAGCCTCAGCAATTTAGTGAGGCTCTCAGCAACCTAGTGAAACCCTGTTTCCAAATAAGAAATAAAATGGATCTGGGGATATAGCTCAGAGGTAGAATGCCTCTGGGTTCAATTCTCAGCACCACAAAAAAAAAAGCAAAAAGTATTGGAGTGGAGATTGGTATCTTAAATATCTAACCTTTGAAAAGCAGGATTATCTCAATGGAACACAGTGCGCATAGTCCTAAGTTTTGTTCTATATCCCCAGTGGGTTATTTCTACATATAGATTAGTCAGTTGTCCTGACTCCAAACCCTCCATTAAATGTAACACAGGACTGCAAACGAGACTAGTCCTAGAACTATGCTGCATTTTAAATAATGTTTTTTAACCTTTCTCTAAATTGAGAACCAAAGTTTAAGTGGTCTATTGAAAATGATTTTCCCATTTTGTATAATTTCATATTAACCCCAAGGTATAAAAGTTCCAATTCTAACAAGATCACAAAACTGAATACCTCTAAATAATTTAATTACTCGTTCCTATTCAGAAACTTTTATAGTTAAATATCCAAATTTAGACAATAGGTGGGGGTGAGGGCGATAGTGGTTATTCTGTTTATTTGGAAAGTTTTACTTTATGCATAGGGTAACAGAACTTTTAAATTAAAAATGATCTTTGGCACTTAATTACATTTGCATTCTTATTCTCTGTTTACTTATTTTCATTTCTTCCTGTGCAATGTCCTTCTAAAGGTCAGTAGCCTGGACTTTTACAGTTTTCTTTCTCCAGTGCTGAGCACAAAAAAGAGACTCAAACATTATTATATAATCAATAAATTAATGAATTCTATCTTATTTGAAATTTGACTTTAAAATATATATATTTGAAATTTGACTATAAGATATATATATATGTATATATATATACATATATATATATATATATATATATATATATATATATATTTCTCCACATCTCTAATCCCAGTAGTTGGGAGGCTAAGACAGGATGATTGCAAGCTTGAGGCCAGTATATAAATATATAAATATAAATATATAAATATAGGCCAGTACTTATATAAATATGTATACACATATATAGCTTTCTTTTTTCTAACTTCTATGCCTCTCAGTGTATTAAGATCTGTCTATGAATTAGTTCTAACCTTCTTTGAGGAATCTTTTTAATTATTATAGAAAATGTATAGACAAATTTATAGACCATTTTTAGAAAATTTTATAGAAAATTTATAGACTAATTTTTTTATAAAAAAAAATACTGTGAAGTTAGCTTCTTCCCCTCTGAGCAAATCCCCACAGCATTGAAGAAGGAATAGACGGAGTCAGCACATCCTTCCCTGCTTTTCAGAACAAATGCTTATTCCTGTTCTTTTTCCTTGGCAGCACAAATAAGTAAATGAAAATAAATAAGTAAATGAAAGCTTTCTAGCCCTAATGCTTTAGCAGTCCTACAATCACGCACTTCTATTTACAAACACTGGATTTCAAATAGCATCGCCTGTAAATAAGGCTGCCATTCCAAGCTTAAAAGCACAGCTGATGAGGGACACCAGGATTGCTTAAAATATCCCAAGGGCATGAAAACCAAAGCAGAGAAAGAATTATTTAGGCATAACTAAAGCATAACTAAAGGGAGATAGAACTGGATGGAGAAATACTGTTAAGTTAAAAAAAATAATTTCAGGGAAAGAATCAGTATATAAAAAAAACCCTCAAACTTTCTTAACAGTCTATTGGGCTGTGGAATTGGTTCTAATGGAAAGTGTTAGGAAAAAGACACGAGTGTTTAAAACTAGACCCAAACTACCAAGGACAAAACCAAGATGAGGATGACCTCGCACAGGCAAGGAGGGCACGAAAGCTATGAAACAAAGTCGCTCTTACTTTTAAGTGCTCTGATTTCAAGAAATGAAGTCCTAGTATTTCTCCTAATTTGACTTTATAAGAAAGCATGGTAAATGGAGAAACTATGACTATTTTCTAATAGCCCTTCAAATAAAATTCTACCTTTCATCCACAAAGTTAATCGAGGTCTAAGCACTCGCACACACAGGCACACACACCATCTAAAGTTGATGTTGTATTTTAATCTTAAAGCATCTCTACTAGGTTCTAAAAAACTAAGTACACAAAATTCATGCTCTTTGGAATTTCCCCCTCTGTATATAACCCTACTTAGAGTAGCAGAAAAATAAAGACCCATTGTCATTTCTCCCTAGCTACAAAAGCACTAAGATTTCTCAACCTGTCAAATTTAAAGGAGTTGAGGGCATCTCCCACATGGAATCTGCAGAGCTAGGTCTGGTCAGAGATAAATTTCTCTGTAAACCTGCCCCTAAAGCAAAGAAGGGAAATCTCCCCCTTTCACTCCCTTTACTTTTTTCTGTAGTTGCAGAATGGACAAGCAAGATTTTTTTTTTGCTCTTTTCCTTTAAATTTCCAAAAGATAAGAACTTCAATAACAAAGTGTGTGTGTGTTCCAGGAAGTTCTAAATATAGGCAAATGAGCGTTATTCTGTCCTGTGCCAGCTGAGTTGGTTCCCTAATTTTAATGGCATCCAATTGTGATTGAAGAGCCCAGGGAGGCTGACCCATGACATTGCTAGGTTAGTGCTGTGGCCATCTTCCTCCCCAGGTTTATTCTTCTGCTGTCTTTGGATGAGATCATGGACAAGCAATGTGTTTGTGTATATCTTATCCCAGTGTTGTGGTTAGATGTAAAATGTCCCCTAAAGAGCTCACTTAATGTTTGGAGCTGATGTAATTGAGTCATGAGGGTATATATTCATTGTAATGTATAAATTCAGAAGTGTATAAATAAATTCATTGTAATGAATTTACCTGGGTGGTACCTGGTAGAC
This sequence comes from Glis glis, assembly GCA_004027185.1. Lineage (NCBI taxonomy): Eukaryota > Metazoa > Chordata > Mammalia > Rodentia > Gliridae > Glis > Glis glis. The sequence goes on along the minus strand of PVJS01008221.1, from coordinate 33,540 downwards.
TGGTAGGGTGTGGCTGGAGGTGGGTCCCTGGGGGTGCAGACTTGGGGATTATATAAAGGGTTCCTTCTCCCCCTGTTTTCTCTCTCTCTGGCCTCCATAATGTAAAGAGAACCGTCCATGTGCTCTCCCTCTGCCTCCTGCCGCCATACCCTGAGATCCGCCATCCCTGGCCTCACATGGACTGAGCCTGAAACCATAAGAAAATAAATATTCTTTCCTCTAAGTTGTGTGGTCAGATATTTAGATTATAGCTGCAAGAGTGCTGACAGATACACCCAGCTTGCCTCTCCATTTTTGTCTTTGTGTTGGCACTGCCCTTCAACATCTTAGTTCATTATATATTTTCCCTGGTTCCATTCCTTGCAGAACAATAATGAGTTTCAAATGCAGTAAAGAATGTGAAATAAATGTTAAGGGTTGTATCTTGGGACCAAATCAGCTTATATGTTTGGACCGATCTGGCGAATCCAGGAATTTGCTAATAGTATTTGATTAATTCATTTAGTATTATGTTGGGGTTGAGATACAAATGCAGTATGTAGATCCAAAGCCTGGGATCTTTTGGGTAGCTGTTCATCATTTAAACTCCTTATCAAATCAATGCTAAGTTCAAGGCAAGCCTAAACTTAAAACGTTGAGACTAAGTCTTGCCTATTCAGTTTATTAAATATTTGATTTGGGGAAGAAAATTTAACCCTACTAATTCTAAATATATATATTTAACTCTTATTCTCTTATGAGTGCATAATGAAGTTTTCCAGAGGCTACCCAACATGTGTCATGCAACAGAGAAAAGCAGAAACAGATATTAAAAGAGGTTTGTAAGCCAAGCACAGTGGCACACACCTGTGATCCCAGTACTTTGAAGGCTGAGACAGGAGGATTGCAGATACAAGGTCAGCCTCACCAATTTAGCAAGACTCTCAGCAAATTAGTGAGCCCCTGTTGCAAAATAAAAAAATAAAAAGGGCATGGGGTGGACCTTGGAGTAGAATGTTCCTGGGTTCAATCCTTAGTACCCAACAAAAAAAAGAGTTTTGTAAAAATGAAAAATAACACTACTTTCTAACTGCAGTTTTTAGTTTTAAAAATATAGTTCTTTCTTGCTGAGTAGAATTCCACTGTGTGTATATCCCATACTTTTGTAATCCATTCATCTGTTGATGGACACCAAAATTTAAGGCATTGGCAGGAAAATGGATGGACTTGAAGAACATTACCTTAAGTGAGATTAGCCAGTCACAGAAAGTGAAGGGCCATATGTTTTCTCTCATATGTGGAAGCTAGGGAGTAATGGGGATACAGGAGTGATAGAGGAGAAACCCCAGTAGAGCGAGGGAGGGTGTCTAGGGGGCATGGGCATGAGGAGAGGGAGAATTAATGATGAAAACACTGAGAATACCAATGCCAATGCCGATCTCAATATCTTATATTGCGAGTGGGGAGAGGGGAGGGAGCTGGGGGAAAACTCACCAAGTGCTGTGTGCATGTATGTCACTATCACCATGAACTACATTATATATAATATGAGACTATAATGCACTAATAAAAGTGTTTAAAAATAAATAAATTTGGAGTTGACAACTCCAAAATGTTAAAAACACATAGTTCTTTATATAGTTCTTTGAATAAAAATACATTATTTATGTTCATATATTGAGTTTATTATTGTTATTTTAAGTAAGTTTACAAACAGCTGTTTTTGAAGTTCTCAGTTTTATTGATATAGCAAATATTGATAGATATAATCCACATAAACAAAGGCTCTTTGCGATCCTCGATAATTTTGAAGAATGTAAAGGTGTCTTGAGAAAGAAACAATTGAGAACTGCTATGTTAACTATTTGGTTCACTTTAGGTACCTGTGTCCTGAGATGCACCTGAGTGTGGTCTTTGGAATTAGTCGTCTAAGCACCTCTGCTCATCTATGCATTTTATAGACATGAAGCCACAGCTTTTAGCTCATGCTTTTCTACTCACGTGGGCTAGAGTTAGAGGCTATAAGATCCCATTATTAGACACTGTTATTAGTCATGAAAATGAAACTGAAGGGAGGAATGTGTGTCATAATCATATTTTTGATTGATCTATGGAACTGTGAGTTTAGCATCTTTCTTTAAATTCATCAGCAGTTTAATGAATACCTACAGTATTCTAAGCATGCACTGGAATTTGTACCAGTGACCTCTTATTTAATCTTCAGTGAGCTACTTATTTTCCAAAATGTAAATGAAACTGCCTGTCCTGACTACCTCACAGAATTGTTGAAGCATTCTAACTGCTGAATTAATGCAAATACTTGGTAACCTATAAAACACGCTACGCATATCAACTACTATTATATTTTGGATATGGGATGTCCCCCAGAAAAACTCATGTGTTGACAAAGCAACAATATTCAGAGGTGAAATAATTGAAGCAGGGCTATGATTTCATCAGTGGATAAATTCCTTGATGGATTAATAATTTGTATGGATTTTCTGGTGGTAATTGTAGGAAGATAGGGTATGGATGGAGGAGGTAGGTCATTAGGGGTGTGGCCTCGGAAACTATCTATGTCCTAGGTCTTTTTCTCCCTCTCTGTTTCCTGGAGAGCTGCTTCCATGAGCTAAAGTTGTTCTTGTCCAGTATTTTGGTCATAGGGATGAAAAGCTGGCTAAGGCAACTGCTGTAATACTCAGGTCCTTGGCTGTATTTTTCATTCTTTTTATTGATGGAAGAGAAAATAGCCCACTAGTGATGTCGGGAGAATGGAGTAGAGCCAGTTTCCAGGACCCAAGAGGTGCCAGCCCACAGAGGGCTGCCATGTGGAGGAATGCTTGTGCTTCTGACTCCTTCATGGAAATTGAGAGACAAAACCTCACTTTTCTCATGGCCAAAGGATGAAGAGCGGTAATCTCATCTTATAGAAAAATAAATAAATATGAGGACATCGAGTGTTCCCCAACACATGAACAAGGTTTGATAACAAATACTTGGAAGTATTTAAACATGTCACATAAAGAAGCAATTCACTTTAAAGAGAGTGCATAGTCCTTAGTCTCCTAGAAGATCATTAGTCAAGAACTTTTTTCATTACATTATATTTTAAATACCTTTGACACACTCTACCTATCATCTATCTATCTATCATTTATTTATCAATCTTTCTCTCATTGTGTGCAATGTTACATATCACCCGGCAAATCATAACTATTTTATTTCGTAATTTAAGCACTAGATTAATTTCATGCCTATAAATGGAAATAACTTGTTCAGAGGAAGAATTATAAAATCAAACTCTCTGGGTGCCACCAATCTGGGAAAATGAAATACTTGGCAGAAGGCAAAGCAAAACTAGTGTTCATATATTTATTTAAGATTTGAAAGTTAAGACTGACTATATCTCTATGCTCCATAAAATTTCCCAAATCAAATACATGTCCCTACGGAAAATACAGCATTCTGCACAGCCATGCATTAAAAATACAGAGGGCTTATAGGAAAACAGGATAATAGCAGACTACTCAGTTGTACAGAACTTTGCAGTTGAGCCTCAACAACAACAAAGAATAACAAGCCAAATAAAAATACCAGCACAGAGAGAAACATCATGTAATAATATACTTAGCTGCTAAAAAACATTTTGACAAAATTAATCTCTCATTCTTAATGACAAACACAAGTCAGGCATAGTGGTTCACACCTGTCATCCCAGTACTTGGGAGGCTGAGACAGAAGGATTGCAGGTTCAAGGATAACCTCATCAAATAGCAAGACTCTCAGCAACCTATCAAGACCCTGTTTCAAAACAAAAAAAAATTAAAAAGACTGGGAGCATAGCTCAGAAGTAGAACACCCCTGGATTCAATCCCCAGTACCACATAAACACATAACACACACACACACACACACACACACACACCACATACATACAACATACTTCAGTATATACAACATATTTCAGTCCTAAGGCCAACGTCTTACTTAATTCTGAAACATTACAGGCATTTTCATCAAAATTAAGAGCTATTTAAGAACATTCATTGTCTCTACTACTGTTTTGTATTGTACAGGAGACATTTGTACAATATTTAGGCAAGATAATTCAAATAGAGACACGTAACTTGGAGGTGTGGGTGAAAAGATGAGTCACACAATTTGTAGATTACGGAATAGTCCCTGGAACTGCCCAGCATGCCAAACAGTGAAAGGCGGCAGGATAGAAAATAAACATACAGAAATTAACAGCTTGCGTGTGTACAGATAATAAGGCAGAGGACCCACAGTGAACAAAAACACATTTCAAATAATTTAAAAATAAGAAATGTGCAAAAAAACTGTACCGTGAATACTTGACTCCCGGATGACTTCAAAAACTGGAAAGGCATTCCTTTATCTTGAGGAGGACGATTGTGCTGCATAAAAATGTTAGTTTTCTTAAGTGAACTTATAAATTTAATACCAATAAATTTAGTGTAAGATACTAACAATATTTATTTTGAAGCTAGATATGTTGATATAAAATTTATGTGGAAAAATAAACATGGAAGAATAATCAGGAAAACCTTGTGAAATAAAAGGCTGCCTGGGGAATCAACTCAATCTGCTATTAAGTACGTATGAGTGTGTCTATGACGAACGCAGTGCAGCAGCTGGTACATGAGTGGTCAGAGAAGGCAGTGGGAGAGAATAGGAAGCCCGAAACACCCCAGTACTGATGGGGATTTGGACTATAAATCAGGTGGCATCTCGGATCACTGGGGAAAAGATGGTGCTGCGACACTGGGATAAGTACTTGGCAATAAAAGTAAATTGGATCTCACACCACACACAAGAATTAATTCCAAGTAGACTGGATATCTGAATGCAAAATATGAAACCATATATGTACTGGAGAGAAACATAAGCAAATTCCTCTGTGTGTGTGTGCACATGTGTTTGTGTGTGCACATATCATATATGAAAGACTTTTTTTTTCTTTTTTTTTAATAGTGAGGCCTCCTCTTGTTGCTCAGGCTGGCCTCAAACTCTTGGGCTCGAGCTCCTCCCACATCAGCCTCCCAAGTAGCTGGGACTGCAGGTGTGCACCTCTGTGCCTGCCTGAAAGACGTTTTTATTGATAGAAAACCCAGAGCCAATAAATAAGAGCGTGATAAATTTGACTGGATAAACATTAAAAAACAACAACTTTGCATGACAGAAAAGTCCACAAAGTCAAAACCAATGACAAATTAGTAGAAAATATTCACAGCAATCATTACAGAGTTGATATTGCCTATGTATGTGTATACATATAATCTGTGTGTGTGTGTGTGTATATGTATATGTGTGTGTGTATGTGTATGTGTACCTTAACAATTGAAAGATCAAAGACCCAAATCATGGGCAAAGATAAATAAATACACAATTCACACAGAAATATAATCAGATGTTAATCATATGAAAGAGATGTTCAACTTCAGATACAGTAGGAGCAATGCAGTATAAAGCCACTTATATGCTATGTATCACTTATCAGATTGAAAAAAATCTTGACAAAACATCTACTAGTGGGTTAGGGAACAAGACGGGGATAAAGGAAAGTGCAAATTGGTATAACACAGCAGGATGTGGTGGAGCACCCTTGTAATCCCAGTAGTTGGGAGGCTGAGACAGGAGGATCACAGATTCGTGGCCTGCCTCAGCAATTTGTGAGGCCCTCTGCAACTTAGTGAGACCCTGTTTCAAAATAATGAATAAAAAATAGGGCTGGGGGTGTAGCTCAGAGGTAGAATGCCCCTGGGTTCAATCCCCAGTACCACAAAAAAAAAATAAAATGGTAATAACACTTTGGAGAAGAAATTGGCAATGTGTAAAAAAAAAAAAACTAGCAAATTACATAATAATATACCCTCCAAAATATAAAAATGTGGGTACAGAAGGCTATTCCTTTTATCAATGTTGTAAATTGCATAATATTGGCTACAATTTTGTCATAATACATTATATATATTGCATTCATTTTAATATATATGGTAACTAACCTTCATTGTAGTAGTGCATCCAATATTATACAACTTAAAATAATTCTCAAATATATGTGTGCCCAAATACCCAAACATGGAAGAGTGGTTGAAAACCACTATAATGCATTCACACAATAGAGCACTATCTATAAAGATAATACGGAAAAAAAATGAAGAATGAGGAAGATCTTTATGAACTTAGATGGCATGATTTCCAAGATCCATGATTAATTTAAAGGCTAAAAAATATGAAAGGGTATCTATGCTATCTTTTGTTTTCGATCATTTAACTTAGTGAAAAATGAGGTAGTTCTTAAAACCACTAAGCCAGACACCTCTTGCGTGAGTGAAGGACACCTCTGCCGGATTTTCAAACTTTTTTCTCAAGTCATCGTATGAGGTAAATGTCCCTAATTGCTACTCATCATTCACATGCTGAGAAAAATCACATAAGCACCAACACAGTTTCCTCAGTACGTTGATATTACTCCATTACCAATAGCACATAAACCAAAACGAAAAAAGGCACGACAGCAAAATAGACTATATTGCTAATAATTAGCACTGCTTTGAGGAAATGGGTTTCCCTAAGGCCAAGAAGGTAATCTAGAAGCCTGGCCCTGTCCCCTGTTAGTTTCGTGATCATGAGATCCTTACTTTATTCCCATTAGCTCCATTTTTTTATCTATACAACTAAGATATTAATAATATTTACTTCATAAGGTTGCTGTGGGATTAAATGAGATACAGCACATGAATGCCTACCCACACTCAAGAAAAGTATGTGTTATTACTATCTTCACTAGCATTGTGAACTTTTTCTGGTTATGCCATAGCAATGAACCCTGTGTATGTGTTACACAAACACATAAGCACATACACACGTGTATATAGACACAAATGAATACGCCCGAACACTACCCAGTTTTATATTTCATAGATCCCTGCCTCTGTAAGATATTTAATATATGAATTCTCACTCTTAGCCTTGAGATGTTGTTCATAAAGTTCCTTCCACCTAGAATGGCCTGCTTCTCATTTTTCAAAGCCTTCCTGGAGTCCCTACATCCATTCAGCCTTTACCACACTATTCAGAATTCACAGAGCTTTCAGAGCATACTGGTCTACAGCGGGCTTGAATCTACTGACTTGTAATGTCTTTCAGTTGTTTCCTGAATTTCCATCATGTTACAGCAATAAGCATTTAAGCTCTCTCAGAGTAGGAGCCATCTTTTATTTCTGGAAGATATCTAACACAGTACCTCACAAGGTGTATCACATATTGCTAATTACCTACAAAGTCTTATCATATCGCCTTGAGTTGAAAAGTGCACAATATATCCTTGTTAACATGTTTCATGATAAGGGACCAAATATGACATAGCCATGCATTAAAACTATATTACATATTTATAAAATCCACTTAAACCCTGAAACTCTCTGACAAAGAGTTTAGGAATTATATTAGAAAAATTATGCCATCGTATAATTGTATCTACTAACCTCAAGGGGATCTTATCAGTTGTGGAAAGTTTTTGACAGGTTGTCATATTTCAATCCAAGTTATAACAGATTTTGACACTACAAAAATCTTGATTTAATATGCCAGAAATAGACAGTGACTGTCACTGACGGTCTTGTCTGATCTGAACTGAATTCATTCCTTAGGGTCATAGCCTCACATCTCAGAATTGAGATTTCAACACTGGTTCTGATCCAGGTCAATGACTAAGATAGCATGCACACAGACTTTCCAGAGGAATAATGAACGGATTGGGGTTTTCTCCTCTGGCCATAAGTTTCTTCTTCAACCACACCTCCCAATAGTTTAAGGAAGAAAATCAACTACAAAATCCTAGACAGAATTGGAAGGAATAATTTGTTAGTCAAAATCTAATTCTCCTTGTAAGCCAGGTATAAGCCTAGGGGTGCAAAATAAAACGACGAGAATGAAATCATGAGATATAGCATATGATTTTGGTTAGACTAATATAAACTGAAGAGCAAGTAGTCATTTAGAGCCTTTCTACTCAGGATAAAGTATACTCTGTGTTGTGGGCAGAATAATGACCCCTAAAGATATCCATGCCCTGATCCCTAGAACCTGTGAATACGTTCCTTTACACAGCAAACGGGACCTTGCAGGTGTAATTAAATTCGGGACCTTAAAATGGAAAGATCATCATGAATTATTCAGGTGGTTCCTGTGCTATTACAAAAGAAGAAAAAGAGGGAGGAGGAGGAGGAAGAGGAGGATGAGAAGAAGAGGAAGAAGAGGAAGAAGAAGAAGAGGAGGAGGAGGAGGGGGAGGAGGAGAAAAAGAAGGTGACAGAAGAGGGGAATCAAAGAGCAATGTTACTACAAAAGACTGGTCAGGAAAATGTAATGTTCTGGTTTGAATAATGGATAAAGAGGTCACGAATCAAGGAAGAGTCAGCCTCTGAGAAGCTGGAAACAGCAAGAAAAAATGATTCTCACCTGGAACCTCGTAAAGGAAAGTAGCTTTGCTGACCCTGATTTTAGCCAGGTGAGACTGATATTGGACTTCTAACAGACAGAAGACTAAGATCATAAATGTAGATTGTTCTAAGCAGCTAAATATGAGGTATTTGTTAGAGAAGTAGAAAATGAATGCACTTTACTTGTAGCAGAATGTTATCTCTATGAGGCCTGACCTTTAGTCGATTGGCTGCTGTGTTTCTATAGCCTAGAATAGTACTTAACCCACAGCAACACCTAGAATATAGCCTTTGAATGAAATGTGGATGTGCCCATTACACTCCACCAAAATAGTACTCACATTTTATCTACAGTCATTCTATAACACTCTTCTCTGTTCCTTATATTTGCACACCATCAGAATCCACTGAATTTTACAGATAAAAATTTAGTAACCACTTCAAGGTTGTCTTGCTAGGCGAAGTCTAGGCTTAAGACATGGTTGATTTTAAATCCAGTGATGTTTTTAGCTGAATTATTGCTTAATTGTAGTTTTTTTGTCTTTTTCTGGTGTGTGTGTGTGTGTGTGTGTATGCACATGTACACTGTGGTAATGGGGAATGAATCCAGGGGCATTATACCTCTGAACTACACCCCCAGGCTTATTTTATTTTTTATTTTGAAACAGAGTCTTGCTAAGTTACCACACATTGCAGGCCTTGAACTTGTGGTCCTCCTGTTTCAGGCTCCAAAGTACTAGGATTGCAGGTGGGCGCCACCTGGCCTGGTTCAATTGCAGTCATAAAGGAAAGAAATCGGGTTGACCAGGAGAATTCCTATAGAAGGGAATCTTAGTTCAACCTGTTTCAAGGTACATATGACTAACACGTACATGATTCCATTTGACTTTGAGATCCCTAGAACCTGTGAATATTTACATGGCAAAAGGGACATTGCGAGGTGCAATTAGATTAAGGACCTTACAATGGAAAGATCATCATGAATTATTCCATTTGACTTTAAAGATAATTTTAATTAAGAATAAAATTATCAACATACTAGATTAAAAGAAATAGCTTGCCATTCTCCTTGGAAATCTCATCAATCAAAGGGAGACAGTGTCCCTGGTTGGTTTCCTTCTCCAATCACTAAGAGCACAAGCTTCTACTATTGTGGGATCCCCCAGGCAGAATTTTACAAAGCTCTGTCAAAGCACTGCCATCCAAGCCCGAGGCAGAGAGGACGACTGTTCCCAAGTCAGGCTTCCACAGTCTCCTCAACTGTGCATTTTTTACTGTGGGTCTTCTTTGATTCAATCTATCCCAGTTTCACTGGTGGCTATGTTATAACAAATTGTCGCCGAACTTCTTGATTTAAGACAATATTGAGTTGCATATTTCTCATGGTTCTTGTGGGTCATGAATTCAGAAAGGGCACAATGGCGATGGCTTGTCTCTGATCCACAACCTCTGGGGACTTGGCAGACAACTGAAGAGGCTGGCAGTTGGAGTACTCTGAAGGTTGACTGGGGCTGGAAGCTGCACTTCCAGTGTGGCTCCCTTGTGCAGCTGGCAAGTGGGCATGGATATCTACAGACGCTTCTCCATGGGGTTGTCTGAGCGTATTAATGAGAATATATTCTCTTCTAGAGAGAGTAATCTAGAAGACCAAATGAGATGATACGATGCATTTTACTAGCTGATGCCACATGCTGTCATCTTCGCAATATTTATTATCTTGGCCACACAAGTCAGCCTTGATTCCACGAGAAAGAGGGCCCCACCAAAGCATGGAAACTAGGAAGCAAGGATTATTGGGAAACAACTTGGAGGGTGTCTATCACATTGCCAGAATCAAAGCACTTTGCTCTTAGGAAACACCTAAAAATGTCTTAGAACCAAAAATACTGTCTACCCTGCAAAAGTAGAAGGATGCAAGATTGTGTGTCTTCTCCATATTAGGGTTCCAAGGGACGTAGTCATTTCCCATTCCCTAGCCCTATTGCCTGCACACTTCTTAGGAAGTGCTTTCCCTCCTATGAGGAGAATACACATTCACTATGGCTAGAAAGGAAAATGATTGACTTTAACAGATAGACCTTCAGATTTTAGTGTGTTCATGCCATAGAAGATTTTTTTAACTGTGTTTAAATGAATATTGCAAAATCAATGAAGGTTAGTGGTTCTGCTGGGAATCTCTTCTCGGGTAATGAATCTGTGACCCATATTGTACACATGACCACCATTATCTTTGGGAAAAAGAAGCTAGAGTGTAGAGGTCTGTCCAAGGTGAGATATGGTCAGACTTGAGGTTGTGTACATCATTTTCACTAGAGCTCAGTCACATGGACCCCACCTAACTGCAAAGGAAGCTGAGAAATGTAGTCTTTCTAAGAGCCCAGAAGGAGGAGATGGAGTCGGTGGGAACGAAGACAGCCTCTGCCCTATTTCTGTGTGCACTGAGCTACTCACATCAATCCATTCATTTTATGTCAGAGAACTGGTGAATAAAGACAGGATATTGTGTCCCTGACATCCTGCTCTTTGTTCTCTGTCACTCCATCTCACAAATTCAGTGTGCATGACTCCAAAAGTGTGTGTCCCCAATGAAGTATTTAAACATAAGGAAGACACATACCTCTGCAATGACCGGCATAACTGAAAGCTTGCTTTCTGTAATTATAAAGAGTATAAATTCTAGAATGCAAAAGCTCTCCACCTTAGCTTGCCCTGCAGGGGACTCACCCTGCCATACCCCTGCCAACATTGTCCATGGGTGCCAGGCCTGCATCTCAGCCTCCTGTAAAGAAAAAGGAGGCGTCACAGGCCCATTTCAGTTTGGTTAGTGTGCATGTATGTCACTATCACTATGAACTACATTATGATGTGAGACTATAATGCACCAATTAAAATATATATGTAATCCGAGTCCACTCCAAACTTGTTATTCAAAGAACTTACTCATTATTCAAATAACGACATGTGCCCCCGTCACGGATTTGTTTTGTCAAGGCCAGAGCCCTGAGTCATTTCAAAGATGGCCTGACATGTTGCCAGCATCCTCGTGTGCAAACTTACCCATCAGTGACTCCAGAGAGTGAATAGTTTACATATTTGAAATATCAAGCGTTCAACAATTCATTTTCCTTAGTTTTGTTTACTTGAGTGCTTGGTCCTGTACTTGGTCAAAAGAGACGCGAAGATGTAAAACTCATAAAAAGGGGAGTCTATGACATGTTCAAGGATTTGTTATCCCAATGATGTCCCACAACTTTGGGGTATTGGTCTGTTATTGGAAGTCAATTAATAGGTAAAAGGTTAAAAGGAGAAATTGAACAGTGTTCTCTGTGGCGAGGAGGATCTACTTCGTTTTGCTTTGCTCATTGTCAATTAGATTTCTATTGTGATTTCAATGTGCTTGAATCACACATGCTTGGTATTTGTGTTTTCACACAGATGAATCTTGGATTATGTCAAATGAGGTTTGGCATTTTTCTTTAAAGAGGTATTGTGAGAGGAGCGTGGGGGGATGGGAAGTTCACGGGAAGCTCATCAAGTGCTGTGTGCATGTGTGTCTCTATCACCCTGAACTTCATCATGATGTATTATTACTGTGCACCAGTAAAAATGAGAAAATAAAAGCGCTATTGTGAGACAGAATAGTGGTGGGAACATACATACCAATATTAAGAATATTTCCATTTTAAAGGCATTAAAATATTTTCATAAGAATTTCCTACATATGTAGTCTAACTTTAATGGCAAAAATAAAAATTAAGTCATTAGCTATGACTCCAAATTCCTCTGCATAAGTATGTTTTGTTTTTTTGTTTGTTAGGCACCTGTACTAATAAGATCCTTGGATTCTGAGTTTGATAGCGGTCTTAATAAAAGTAAGATTATAGAAGCAGCAATAAAACCTATCATGCATGATTAAGTATGAGGGGCAAATTAATTTGGCACTGCTTTGACAGAAAATTTCCCTTTGTTGTGCTTATGTGTCTGAATTTTGTACCGATGGCTTTTGTGATTCTCTGGTTTAATCATGCCTTTAAGGTGATGAGCTACATGCTGATGATAGAATATCAAACTCTAAATGTTTATTCAGGGAATACATAGGGGTCTTAGCAGGAACAAGGTCATATGCTACCTATAGCATTTACACAAAAAGGATGTCTAATTTTTGCAAAACATTGTGTCAATCTATATTTAAGTTACATTTGAAGTTAATTTTCTAAATTTAGTATTTTAGTGGTAGAAGGTGATACATTTTTACATCTTAAAAGTTAGAAAGTTAGATTGATAAAATAAGTTTTATTTAGGTTTAAGGAAAATCAATAGCTAATTAAACATTTTGTAGTGTCTCCTATTTTGAGGTGTGTGAAAGATGAAGACAAAAAAATGGAGCCTTATATGAAAAACTGTAGGAAGTTTTGAATAAAAGTAGAATTTAACAACCATCTTTTGAGAGTCTGTGATAATTATTACATGAATAAAAAGTGCCATTAAATCATTTTTGTAATATAATAATTTTATAAATATACATGCATCATGATATAATTGTGATAAAAATAACTAATGAGAAAAGGATGGAAATTTGTGTTCATGTATAATGCATAAATTAGTTACTTAAAGATGAATTGGTAGAACTACTAGTTAACCTATCTCAATGCTTTGGTAGTTATACTGTATTTTACTTTTAAATAAACAATGCCCATATGGCCTTTTATCTTATTCAAATATGTCTTTCTAGTTTCTTTCTTATAGGCACGGGTCAATGTAAATGGTCAGTGTCAATTCTCAGGAAATATAAGATAATACAGGTTAGTGTATAGCCATTTCCAGCCCAATTTGTTTGTGGTAAGAAGCCAAATCCCTCTCTTTGTGTTACACAAAGTACAATAATACTGTAAATCCACTTCAATTTACTTTCCTTTCAATTGTATCTATGATATAGTATTTTTCTATATTTCATGAAATGACCAATACCCCATATAAATCTTTTTAAATTGATAAATAATTATAAATATCTAAGAATAGGTAACCAGTCTAGATTCAATAGTTCTAGCTGATTTTGAAGTTCCCGTCCAACCCAGTTTTAATTCTAATGAATTACTTCTTCTGAGGAAGGAGTATTTGCATTTTATTTTGGAAAAGCTAAAACCAAACAATGTATAAACATGAAATTGCCAATATCAATGATGATTATATCAAGAAACAATAAAATATTCTACATTGCTATAATATCCCACCTGAGAAAACAAAACAACTTTACACTAACTTCTATGTACAAGTCCAGAACTGATGTCTGAACTATGGGGTTCACATAAAGCACTTCAGAACCTGAAATGTCCTTTAGCAGGATCCTCTGACTCACATCTATCAGAAACAATGTTTAGGTTTATTTGGGATTAAGAATAAACCTAAATAGGATTATCATATAGGCTATCATACAAACTAGTGTACTTTTAAAAGTGAAAGATGGGGAATTTAAAATTACACTGGAACAGAAGGCAAAATCAGTACTATTCTAGAAAATCCAACCCTATCAATAGTGCTAGTAATATTTTGTCAACTGTGAAACTTTGTTCTGTGTGGAACTGTTCTTACCAATTTTTCCTGAATCTTACCTTGGTGCAAGAAACCTTTCTCATTTTTTTTTAATTTTCTTTTTCTTTTCCTTTCTTTCTTCTTCTTCTCTCTCTCTCTCTCTCTCTCTCTCTCTCTCTCTCTCTATCTATCTCTATCTCTATCTCTATCTCTATCTCTATCTCTGGTACCAGAAATTGAATCCAGGGAAATTCTACCTCTGAGCTACACCACCAGCCCTATTTTATTTTTTTTATTTTGAAACAGGGTCTCACTAAGTGGCAGAGGGCCTCACAATGTTGCTTAGGCTGATCTTAAACCTGTGATCCTCCTGTCTCAGCCTCCCAAGTACTGAGATTATAGGTGTGCGCCCCCATACCTGGCTTAAATATTTTTTATTATTTTTCTTGTTTTTATTTATATTTTCCAGGTTTAATGATATATGCTTGAGAAATAGAAATGTATATATTTACATTGTATAGTATGACGTTTAGATATGTGAACACACTGTAAAATCAAATCAATTACCATATCCATCATCTTACACAATTATTAAGTAAGTGTGTGTATTCATGTTTGGTTGAGAATATTCAAGATAAACTCTTTAAACAACTTATTTATACCAACTAAAGATGATTTACAAGAGTTATGGCAGCTAGTACATGGAGAGATTTTTAGATGTAGTATAAGTTTAAAGTTTGTATTATCTTAATTTCCAAAGAGTAATAGAAATACTAAAGTTATCTCCAGAAAACCACTTGAAAGGTAGTGATGTGGTATATACTATTTGCTCATGGGAAAGCAAAGGCACTCCTATAATGAAGACTTTTCCTCATCTATCTCTCTCCTTCTTATACCACTCCCCTAAGCTTTAATCATTTAATGGCCTCCCGAACAACTTTCAGGCTTCTGTATCTCAGTAAAAAGCAAATGCGTCCTGATAATTTTTCTTTTAAACTGATTAAAATCTTCAGACAGAAGAAAAGCTGTAATGGAAGTAATGTTGGACATGAAACGGGAGCCAAAGCTTCACCTGTTTACGGTGCTAAGCTTGGCTCACAGTGTATCTTTTAAGACAGGGATTCTGGGACTCCAGGGGAAATATCATGCAATTCTCAGAGCCATCAAAAAAGATTTTCACATGCTCTCTTCCTCCCCCTTCCTATAAGTTTATTCAGTGGCCATTTGAAGATCCACAACTCAGATCCAGTGGCCATTTGAAAATTTTAAGATAGAGGAGCTCTGAGGGTATATGTCCTCCTGTGTAATACAGTAGTCAAACAAATGTTGTGGGAGGCATATGAGTCAACAGACATTTAGCAAAGCAAATCGCTGGATTTATGAGCACGTGGATGAATGCCCATTATAGTTTCATAACTGTGTGCATTTGGGATTTTTTTCCCTTGGCTTTTTATTTCTTTCTGAAAGTCACTCTCAAGCTCTCGTGGACTTACATTATAGAAACATAATTTTCAGAGAGATTATACATTATTGTTTGAGAGAGCAACAGATAGTATTCATCTGAGACCAAGTGTGAAGCCTGTTAATGAAGAAAGGGATGGATTTTATTTTCATTTCATTTTTGAAAGTTATAGATGGACTCATGTTAGATGAAATAAACAGGCAAATGTTCTGCAGCTGTAAGCTGAATCTCTAGAATAGGGGATGGAAGAAGGAAACTTTGAGCCTACATTGTTCAGCAAACACTAGAGAATAAGTGAACGAGTGATTGTGGCTTGTATTTATGTTCTGGCTTTTTATATTTGATATCTGCAAATAAGCCATGCAAAATATGCATAAATCTTAAATGAATATTACTAAGTGAAAGAAGTCAGTCTGAAAAACTACAATTCTATTTATATAACATTCTGGAAGAGGTAAAACCACAGAGCTGTTGGAAAAAAATCAGTGGCTCTATAAAATCTAAAACTATTTTTAAATAAGAGTTTCCAGAGCTGGGCATGGTGGCACACGTTTGTAATCCCAGTACTTGTGAGGCTGAGATAGGAGGATCACAGGTTTGCGGCCAGCCTCAGCTACTTAGTGAGGCCCTCCGCAACTTATGAGACCCTGTTTCAAAAATAAAGAATAAAAAATAGGGCTGGGGTGTAGCTCAGAGGTAGAATGCTCCTGGGCTCAATCCCCAGTACTACAAAAATAAATAAATAAACAAACAAACACAAAAACAAACAAGTTTCCAGTAGAACAGAGGAAGAGGATGGGGAGAAGAAAAAAGATGCTTGCGGAAGGAAACAGAGCAAGCAATATTGTGTTCATGTATGAAGGTATCACTACCAATCTCGCCAACATGTATGAGGAGGGAGGAGGGGAGACCAGGATGGGACCCAGAGGAAACACATCAAGTGATGTGTGCGTATGTAAATGTATCACTTAGACTCTCTCTACATTGTGTAATTACAATGCACCAATAAAGTTATGAAATTAAGAGTTTATCAGAAAAAAAGATCCATAAAAGAGGAAATGACCAATTTGGAGATAATTGTTCATTTTATATTACTTCATACTTGAAGTAGCTGTGAAAAGTCTAGGCAGGGATATTTATTCACTTACTTAACTTATATTTATTAAGAATCTGCTATGTGGTAGACCCTGTTCTATGCATTACATACAATGCAATCCCTGTTTTTCCAAAACCTACAGTGGAAAAGACTAATGTACAGTAAATAATTATATAAATAGGTGTGATATTGTGTGCCAGTGAATGCTAAGAAGAATGATGATATGAAAGAATATTAGAGGGGATATGATACACGGGAAACAGTAGAGTTCATGGGTCTAGAACTGAGAATAGGTGTCTAATGAGAAGACGGGGCCATTCCTGAGCCCCAAAAGCCCATGAAGCTCTGGCTATTCTATTTTTTTTCATTTCATTCTGGATCTCCATGAAATGGAGAAACTAGTTAGTGGTGTAAAATAGATTAGAAAGTATTTCTTCTTTGGAGAAAATGAAGGTCCATATCTGTTGGTTCTGGAGTCATCCTCGATGTTGGCGATTATGACTGAGTATTCAGAACTCTTAAATGAAAACAAAAAGAGAGACTGTTAAGAAATAATCCACTCAGTATATTCTGCATGACTATTAATATGATGACATGGGGGATTATAAAAATATATAGTCCTTCCAACTGAGCCCCACTGGCAAAAATTCAAATTAAATGGATGTGGGCGGGTTTTCTCCTCAATGATTCTGAGGTCTAATTTTGAGTTAAGGTTGAGAAGATGAGGATTTCAGGCAAAGGTAGTGAACATTACCCTTAGCAAATGCAATTAGCAAATTAGCAAATGCTATGTGGAAGTACATCCAGGGTCACAAGAGAGAAAGAAGATGTGAAATGTAACATTGGTGGACACACAATAATTGGTGACCTAAAGATGGTAGAAATGAAAGACTCTGGGCCCAGTTGACAAATATGAAAGGGAATGCACCTATGCAGAGACAACATAATATTGCTCTAAGAATACCTACCAAAGAGGATGAATGGTAGATAAGGTTGAGAAGACAGAGTGTCAGGAATTCTGGCAGGCATCAGTATGCAAACAGGAGTTTCCAGAGCACTGGGAAAGAGTTTGGGCAGTCTTCTGGGGGTGAGGGGAAGGCATTATGCCAATTGATGTGATCCCCTTAGGAACTGTGAAAGGTTTGACACTTCCTCAAGCCTGAGAATCCAAGGGAGGGGATGCATTAGAGTTCTTTGGGATGTAATGGAAACCAACTCTGATCATTTGAAAATCAATGCACTAAAGAGATGGGGGTGCTTATCAAATTACCATGAAGTGTAGAGAATGAGGTGGGTGAAATGGGTATTGCCATATGCCCATAGAACCCCTGGGCCTCCAGAAATGACAGCGAAAGCAGCATCTGTGCTTTCTAGATTGTTCTACTTCCTGCAAGAGCTGCTGGAAGAAGAAAAGAAGAGGCCAGTTGACGAACACGCCATGGGTATTCAGAGACAGTCTGAAACGAACGTGACTTAATAGTGTCCACATGGAAACTGGCTCCTGTACTTAGACCAAGCTGGGCCTTCAGGTGACACCGTCACTGCCCCACCCCCACTCCCTGGAAGAGGAGAATAGCGTGCAGAGTTTGAGAACAACGCTGCAGGACCTGAACAGCGAGCGAGAGCAAGTGCTTTGCAGGTAGTGTCAGTTTGGAGGAAAAAAACTCATCATCATCAGAATTCAAGAAATTCAGAAAGAAAATGGAGCCAATCTAGACAGCGCCATAGTGAGGAATTTTGCTGCCATTTTGGTTCAGTGATATCTTAACTCAGAACACTTGGCCACTAATGAATTGAACTAGAAAATGGCATGGGCATCTCGTGTGTGTGTGTGTGTGTGTGTGTGTGTGTGTGTGTGTGTGCGTGTTTACTAGGAATTGAACCCAGAGACATTCTGCCGGTGAGCTATATCCCAGCCCTATTTTATTTTATTTTGAAACAGGCTCTCTGTGTGGCCTTGAACCTGCCATCCACCTGTCTCCTAGATGTGCGCCACTGTGCCCTGCTAAATGACAATTTTTTTTACCTTTTCTTTTTATTTGTAGTGCTGGGGATCAAACCCAGGGCTTTGTGCATACTAGGCAAGCACTCTGCCACTGAGCCACATGCCCAGCATCTCTTAAACTATTACTTCAGATTTCATGTTATAACTTGTCTTACCACCTACAATACATTATACTTCCCTGGAAGCAAAGACTTTTGAATCTTGCTAGTGTATACCTCCCTCCCCCAGGGCCTTGCACAATACTAAATCCAGTAAGTTCTTGTGAAATCAATGCCTGGATGTTTAGACGGTTGGATAGATAGATAGATGGATAGACGGATAAATGGACAAATTCCATAGCATCTCTGTATTTCTTTATAAGGGAGAATAGGGCCAATTAAAAAGATAACTTTGAACAATGATTTCCTCATGAATAGATTCCTCATGAATTTGCAGACACTGTTATGAAGAACAGACCAAACCTATCCAACACCTTTGAGATACATATCCTTAGAGGTAGGTCAAAAGCAAACCAGATTTTCACTTGTGATTGATATGAGTTGAATTGTGTGCCCTTCAAAAATATACGTTGAAGTCTTAGAACCAGCACCTCAAAATGTGACCTGAGCTGGGCAAGGTGGTGCACGCACACTTGTAATCCCAGTATTTGGGAGGCTGAGACAGGAGGATCGCAGGTTCGCAGCCAGCCTCAGCTACTTAGTGAGGCCCTCCACAACTTAGTGAAACCCTATTTCAAAATAAAGAATAAAAAATAGGGCTGGGGGTGTAGCTCGGAGGTAGAATGCCCCTGGATTCAATCCCCAGTACCAAAAAAAAATGTGACCTGATTTGGAAATAGAATCTGTTTTTCATATTTCCTTAATTTGCAGATTAATCTAATAGTCATTTTAAGATTTGTTAATATTTCAGTTATTCTTAAAAGTTAGTTTCTCCTACAGTCATGTTTCTTGATATTAAATTTAAGTTACACCAATAAAATTGTAATTTTTACATTCCATTTTTCCTGAAAAAATAATTTATTTTTAACCTAATTTAACTGATACACAAAACATACTAATTGTACATATTAATGGGGTACCAATTAATATTTCAATACATGTATACATTGTATAATGTTTAAATCAGATTACACACGTCTTATCTCCTCAAATGTTTATCATTCCTTTCTAGTGACACTTGTAAAATCCTTTCTTCTTACAAAGGATTAGCTTTCTAAAATGTGTAGTACATTAATATTATGTATAGTCACCTTGAAGTTCCTATTTAACTGCAAATTAGTATTCATTGAACTATATTTTCCCATCCCTGCCCCTTGCTTTCCCAAGTAGTCTGGTTATTACCCCCAATTTCTGAGATCAATGTTTTTAGAGTCCACATATGACTGGGCATCTTTCTGTGCATGGCTAAATTCACTTAACCTAATGAATGATCCCCTGGTCCATCCGTGTTGTCATATATGACAGGATTTCATTCTTTTTTATGGCTGAATAGTATTCCATTGCACATCTTCTTTCTCCATTCACCGTTTGGTGGGCATTTGCTTCCATTTCTTGGCTCTTATGAATATTGCTGCAATGAACCTAGGAGTGCAGATGTCTCTTTGACATATTGATTTCATTTCCTTTGTATATGTATCCAGTAGTGAGATTGCTGGATTCAACTGTAATTCTATTTTTAATTTTTTGGAGGAGGCTCTGTACTGTTTTCCGTAGTGGAAACTTAGATTTCCACCCACAGTGTGCACGGCTTCCCTTTTCTTCATGTTCCACCAGCACCTGTTACCTTTAGTCTTTTGGGCAGCAGCCTTTCTTACTGGGGTAAGGTGACAATCTTGGAGGTAGAATCTTTAAAGCTATAATCAACTTAAAATGCGGTCATTGGAATGGGCACTAATTCAATATAAGGGTATCTTTCTACTAACAGAAAATTTGATCACAGGCATATGAAGAAACCCTGGAAAAAATCATCCATCTCCAAGCCAAGAAATGTCTGAGGCTACCAGAATCCAGGAGAGAGTTACAGGATAGAGTTTTCTCCAGAACCTTCAGAGGAAGCACGGCTCTGCCAACAACTTGACTTTGGATTTCCGGCCTCCAAAAACGGTGAGACGGTCATTTTGTTGTCATTCTAAGCCATCATTTTGTAGTATTTTGTTATGGAAATCCTACCAAGCTCTATTAGAAAAGGGAATGTCTGAACATGCGTGTATGCCTGTTTTCCTTACTGTGGAAAAGACTTGATCATTTTCATTCATTCACTCATTCATTCATTCATTCGCTTATTTATTTATTCATTCACTTTATTTATTTATTTATTTATTTATTTATTTATTTATTGGTACTGGGGATTGAACTCAGGAGCGTTCTACCTCCAAGCTACACTCCCAGCTCCATTTTATTTTCTATTTTGAAACAGGGTCTGTCTCACTAAGTTGCAGAGGCTGATCTTGAACCTACGATCCTCCTGTCTCAGCCTCCCAAGCACTGTGGTTACAAGCGTGTGCCACCATGCCCGACTTCCTTTCGTTTTTATAGCAAACTAATAGCAATAATCTTACAAGCTTTTTGACAAAGTCACCAAGCGTATAACTCACAGGCTCTAAGAGGAATTCGAAACACCACAATTAGCCGGGCGTGGTGGTGCACACTTGTAATCCCAGTACTTTGGAGACTGAGACAGGAGGATCACAGGTTCACGGCCAGCGTCAGATGACTTAGTGAGGTCCTGCACAACTTAGTGAGACCCTGTTTCAAAATAAAGAATAAAAAATGGGGCTGGGGGTGTAGCTCGGAAGTAACATGCCCCTGGGTTCCATCCCCAGTGCCACAGCAACAACAACAAAAAAATAAAACACCACAATCAGATAACTCTTCCTAGGTATTTTGCTGTCAAAGAGAGAAAAAAAAAGTGGTAAATGGAAGTCAAGATGGGGTCATTAGAGGGCTTTTTTTGTTGCTGAGATGGAAAAATGGCCATCTGTGTGAAGGCTGATGAGCATTCACGGTAGCATGGTGAAGAATGTTGCATGAATGACCACTTGGTGTCAGTTAGAGGGAACAGACCCCTTGGGGGGGGGCAGCCTAGACATGGACCAGTAGTTTTCTCTCTTCTCCATACTTTCAGAAACATTTTAAAGATGTTTATAGTTTTTAAAAACTGCAAAAATTCTATATTAAAACTTTACCTTGCCAAAAAAAGGAGAATTAGGGGATGATTAACCATATTATAAAAGAACCTTTTAAATAGCAAACTCCCCCCAGTGCATTTAAAGGACTTTAATATTGAATTTGCACTGTACTTTTTAAGGGGCAAGTCTATTGCATAACGCTAGGTACATCTGTATACAATTATACAGTACAGAACTAAAGAGACATGTGGCTACACTGTTATGCCTATAGTTTAGTATTCTAAGGCATAATGTGGGGCATTCCCCTAAAGACTGAGACGTTAATAATTTGGGGGGATTGTTGTGTTTAATTTTCTCCTGGCAGGATTATAGGGTGGAGTTTGCTGACACGTTAACATATTTTTCACTTGAGATGATGTTGCAGCTGTCTGAGAATATTTTCTTTGTTTTTTTTCATAAATGAATAAAAGGCAAATGTAATTTTTGGTCTCCTTCACTGCCTCTGTGATTTTATATATTCTGCACAAGTGCCCCAATGTTCCATTCTATTTTAACTATAAAATATAATAATGCATTAAAGGGAGGTGGTAACGTTTATCATAAAGTTATAGTTTTTCCACTTTGCTTTCCAAATCCATTTAAGTTAGCAGCACAAAGCATAGTTCCTTTATCCTGCTTATGTTCCTAGCAAAAGCATATAAATATTCCATCCACAAAACCGGTTCATAAAGAGCATGTTATAAGAAGGGATATTTTAGGTAACATCAGTACATATGTGTAAACCCCATATAATTCAGGCCATAAATCCACAGGATCCCAAACTCTTTGTGCTGAGAGTTCATACGAGCTTCTTAATGAGATCAGAAGAGAGGCACCTGCTGGCACTCTTCTCCTGTAATTATTATATTGGGTGAATTCCCGCTTTCCATACAAGAAATGAAGCTGAATTAAATTATAACTCTATATGATACCAAGGAAAAATTAAGTATTAAAAATTAAGCCCACCATCTGGATCTTTACTGTCCAATATGGTAGCCATAATCCACAAGGGGCTACTGAGCATGAATGTGAAAAGTGGTCCTCTTACTTGAGATATGCTTTAAGTGTAAAATAGACACCAGATTCCCAAGACAGAGTACAAAAAATGTAAAGTATCTCATTAATATTTTTTACATCGATTACATGCTGCAATAATATTTTGGATATGCTGGATTAAATAATGCATAATATTGAAATTAATTCCGTCTGTTTCTTTTTACTCTTTCTGAGGCTACAAAAATTTAAAATTATATGTGTGTCTCACATTACGTATCTATAAGATAATGCTGCTCTTGATGTTTCTAAATATTACATGATTTGGAATCTACAGGGAGAAACATAGCTGGTTGCTCATTTGGCATAGAGAGTTTTCATGTTTTTGTGATTAAGGTCACAGATTGTGAACCACAATTCTGATTCTACTGCTTTGTAGCAACTTATTTGACTTCTCTGAACCTTAATTTCTCAATGGAAATGTGAATATGAGAGAAACAGCAACCTCATACAATTTATTATGAAGTGCTCATGAGATGATTCACATCATGACTCTTGCAGAGTGCCAGCTCTGCTGGTATTCAAGACCTGACTGATCCTATTATATGATTAGTGTAGCATTTTTTAGATTTTTTATTTGATTGCCAGTAGGTTAGGTCTATATTCATCAGTTTAACCATAGGCCCTGCTATTCTCTATTGCTTACATACAGACGAAACTGTCCTTGTGTGAAGGCAGTTTCATTTCTGACAGAGTCTTGGAATTGCTGAAAACACTTAAAACCCAATAACAAAAATAAACCAGCTACAAATGGCCAAAGGAAATGAAAAGGACTTCTCTCCAAGGAAGATATGCAAATGGCCATGGGAAGAGAAAATAATGCTGGACGCCAAAAACCATCAGAGAAAAGCAAATAAATTCTACAGTGATGTACCACTCCATACCCATTAGGTTGGCTAGAATTTTTAAAAATCAGATGACAACTGTTGATATGAATGTGGACACATTGGAAGCCTTATACCGTGCTAGTGGGAATATAAAGGTAGTGACGCCACTTTGGAAAACAATCTGATAGTTCCTCAAAAGATTAAACGTGGAGTTGTAATATGACCCAGCAATCCTGTTTTTAGATATATATCCAGTAGAAATTAAAACATACTCCCACACAAAAACCTGTACATTAATGTTTATAGCAGCAGTATTCATAATAGCCAAAAGGAGTAAACAGCACAAATACTCATAAACTGATAAAAATAAACAAAATATGATATATACGTAGAGAAGAATAGTAGCTGCCCATGAACATGAAGCACCGATATAAGCTGCAACATGGGTGAACTTTGAAAACATTATGCTATGTGCAAGAAGCTATTCTGTTCATATGAAATATACAGAAGAAATCCCTGCAGACAGAGGTAGGTTAATGGATGTCTAGGGCTGGAGGGAAAGGGTTGAGAGTTGAGGGAGAATTAGCTAAAGTGTACAGAATTTAGTGTGTGTGTGTGTGTGTGTGTGTGTGTGTGTGTGTGACTGTGGATTGAGCGCTCAGAGACATTCTAACTTGGAGCCACACCTTCAGCCCTTTTTATTTATTTATTTATTTTTATTTTGAAACAGGGTCTTGCTAAGTTGCTGAGTACATGCTAAATTGCTGAGGCTGGCCTCGAACTTGCAATCCTCCTGTCTCAGCCTCCCAAGTACTGGGATTACAGGTGTGCAACACGATGGATGGTTAAATTGTACACTTTAAATGGGTAAATTGCATGTATGTGAACTATATCTCAATAAATCTATTTTTAAAAACATAGTAAATTGACTCATCAAAAATACTGAAACACTGAAAATTATAATAAACTATGTGAAAGAGCAATCTTCAACCTAACTCCATATTCTGCCCACAACAAATGTAAGTAGAACATGATTCTAACTTGTACTTTGCATCGTTTGGCTCCTCTTCTAGTTCTCCTTCACATCTCATGATCTTAAGCCATAAAGCTTTGCATGATGTTCTGCCAAAGCTCTCTGAGCGCTAGAGTTCAGGGGGTCAGATTTCTTGGCAAGTAGCAGGTTCACACTAAATAATAGATTTAATAAATCTGAGTTGGTTTCATGTATGTTCATCAGTCATGCCGTGTATAGGAGAGTGAATGCTTATACCCAGAAATGTTAAGTCCAGAGTCAAATAACTAAAAGGCAAAATGCTTTTATTTTAATGCCGTGTGTTAGAATTATTGACTTAAATGAAAAATGCTTCTGGGGTGAAAGGTGATAACCATGAGGACACTGAGTGAAATGATTAATGATGGTCCTTGGAATAGGAACACAGAGGCCGCCACAGATGAACTTCCAAGACTCATTGGCTGTATAAAATGTGCAAAAGTTATCTCTTTCTAGTTTTGTTTAGTTTGAATAACTAGGTGGAAGGAAATTTCCCAATTGATCAATTTGTTAACCAGAAACATAGTTTGAGAGGGCAGTCCCCAGCTGCCACTTTGAGGACCCCTCTGGTCTCTGTCTTCATGGGTGGCATTGCTGATCACATACAGCGCCCAGATTTTCTTGTGCAGTTCCACGCGGGGGGGCGGGGGGGGCACGGTAGAGCCAGGATGCAGCGTGCCTCACAGCACACTGCTGTCCAGGCCCAGTTCATTGGGTTTCTGCTGCACAGGTGGCCTGAGCTCATTTCCAGAGAGAAGTCTAGAAGGTTGGCATGCGAACTTCTCTTGGTACAGGAGGGCAAGGGAAGACGTCCCCATTCTCTTACAACACTGTATGAGAACAAGAAACATTGTTCGATATGCTCGGCTTCAAAATTCTGTGTGTATGATTTTGAGGGAAAAAAATGCTTCATGCAAAGGCTGTTCCAGAATGGCTTATCTCTGCTGCAATAGTGTTAAGGGTGATTATAGTGAGAGCTCATGTACTTCCATCACAGATTGTGACAATTCAGTCTTTCCTTTATATTTATTTATTTATTTATTTATTTATTTATTTATTTATTTATTTTGGTGGTGCTAGGGATCAAATTAAGGAGCATTCTACCTCTGATCTATATGCCCAGCCTTGATTAGTAGTAGTAGTAGTAGTAGTAGTAGTAGTAGTTATTTTGAAACAGGGTCTCACTAAGTTACTTCATGCTGCTGGCTTTGAACTTGCAATCCTCCTGACTCTGCCTCCCAAGTACTGAGTTTACCAGCATGAGCCACCATGCCTGGCTAACAGCTTAGTCTTTTCTGTGGAAATATCCAACTCTCATTGACTCTGCCTTCTACACAGTCTAGTGCATGGGCAGAAATCCGGCACCTTGTTTTAGTAGCTGTGTGATACTAAGCAAGTGATTCAGCTTCTTTAAGTTTTGAGTTTCTCCTCTGTAAAAGCAGAAAGTATATTGTTCCAACTTCTTTGGGATGTTATGAGGATTAGGTGGGTTAATTCATATAAAGCAATGTGTACGAGTTCGTTTACAAAAATCTGCCTCAAACTACTTAAATTCAAATAGAAATGAGAAGAAGCCAGGCATAATTATAAATTCAAAACAAAATCTTATGAGTCGAAACACTTTAACTGGAACTCATTTAACTTTCCCCATAAGATAAAACATCAAACTCATAAGAGATAAGTAATCAAATTATATAAAAATAAAAAATTGTGCAATGCAAAACCTTCCACAAGTAAAGCCAAAAGAAAAAAGACCAACAGGGGAAAATATGTATAGTACATACTTCTCTAAAATACAAGAAGTTCATATAAATAAATAAGAAATATGTTAACAACTCAATAGAAAAATAGAATAATTCATTAACAGAATGTTCACCAAAAGAGAAATGCAAATGGTTCTTAAGAATATAAAACTACACTGGGTGTGGTGGCACATGCCTGTAATCCCAGTACTTAGGAGGCTAAGACAGGAGAATCGCAGGTTCAAGGCCAGCCCCAACAACTTAATGAGACACTCAGCAACATAGGGAGACCCTGTTTCAAATTAATAAATGAAACAGGGCTAGGGATGGAGCTCAGAGATAGAATGGCCCTGGGTTCAATCCTCAGTAAGCCCAAACACCTTCTCAATCAGAAAAATGAAAGTTTAACCTACACAGATAGCTCTTTTCATTTGTCCAGGAGGTAATGAGTTTGTAGGAAATACTATTTTCCTACACTGCTGATGAGAGAATAACTTGACACAACTTCTATGGAGGGAAGCCTGATAATATCCAAAAAATTATAAATGTACATGCCATGTGACCAACCAATTCCATTTTGAGGAATGTATGCCCAAAATATGACGGGGTGGAGGGAGAGACACTATTTGGGTGGAATAGTTAGAGAAAGGCTCCCTAAAGAGGACACACTTGTGCAGGTCCCTGTCTGGATGGAGGAAGAAACATTCCAGGCAGCAGGAACAGAAAGTACAGAGGGTGAGGTGGGAGGGAATCAGCCTTGTGGAGTCAAATACCAACAAAAATCCATAGAGGTGAGTTACAGAGACCAGGCAGAGATACGGCAGAAGAGGAGAGCAGAGGGACGATTTCAAAGGACTTGGAATTCCAGATGAGAAGTCACTGTGAGATTTTGAACAGGGAACTGGTTTCTATTTCTGAATATCATTCTGATGATAGACTACATACAGGGAAAGTGGAAGCAGGAGATCAGCTCAGAGGCTGGCCCAGTATTCAAGACAGAAATGGCCGTATCCTAGACTAGTGGGAGCAGAAGTGAGGGTGGATGCTGCCAGACCTGTGGTGTATCTGGAAGTAGACTCTCTCAGGGATATGTTGAGGTGTGAGAGAAGAATGAGGATTAAGGAGGACTGCTCAGTTTTTAACCTGAGCACCTGAATAAATGTTTATACCTTTTTTTGAAATTAAGGAATTAAGGCAAAGGGCAGGTTGAGGGAATGGAGTTGGAGTTGGAGTTCTCTATTGGATATGTTAAGTTTGAGATTCTTACTAAACATGTCGGTAGAGTAATTAAGTAGGCAGTTAGATAGACAATTTGGAGTTGGGAGGAGGTCCTGGTTGGAGAGGTAAATTGTGGACTATAAGTTGATCATGTCGTCTCTATTGAAAAGAATAAAGTTCCATAAAAGCAGCATGTCCCTTGGGAACTCTAAGATGACAGATCACAGCACAGTCAATCATAAGACCCTGGAATGGAGGAAGTAGTGGTGTGCAAATATCTTGGTTACTGAAGATTTTGTCAATGAATAATTAGGATCACCTGGGCCAAGAGCACAGCCTCCAGGCTAAGATGGATCAAGACCAAATCCCTTCCACACGGCCACACACTTAGGAGCTAAGGGGTTTTGCTCTTTAAAATTCCTATGGCTCCAGCCTTCATTTTCATATACATAATATGCAACAAGTGTGTCTGGCTTCTTGTCCAGGGCAGTTCTTGTGCTAGGCTCAGAGGTAAATAGCGGTGAGCAAAATAAATATGACCCCCGCTGCACGGAGCTTGCAATTTAGTAAGTCGAAACAAAAACGATCAGTTTTTTTTCCCTGAGTTTGGTGAGAATTACATGAAATGCTGCTCACTATCCTGTCATTTAGTATATACTTTAAAAGTGTCAGCTTCTGTGTTGTACTTAGTTATTATTGTGGATAAAACATAAGCAATATTTAGTCTGCTTGTTGGGCGCTAGCAACAAAGATAAGTGCTTTGAATTCAGAAAGACAATGAAAATGTAAGATGCAACCAAGTTAACAATTACAGAAATACAAATTTAAAAACAATGAAAATATATTTTTTCTTGTATCAGTGCTTCCTGTTGGAAGCTTCCTTTCTGGAGAAGAGGAAACAGCCATTTTCATCCACTGGTAGTCGATATACGCATTGGTACAACTTTTCTAGAAAGAAGTGTGAATATTCATCTTTCATATATAATATACATTTTATGGTATTGGGGCTTGAACCCAGGGGTATTCTACCTTTGCAGTACACCCTCAGCCCTATTGTATTGTTTATTTTGAAACAGGGTCTCATTAAGTTGCTGAGGCTGGCCTTGAACCTGTGATCCTCTGTCTCAGCCTCCCAAGTACTGGGATTACAGGCATATGCCACCATACAAGGCTTAAAATGTGCATTGTTTTTGTTGGAGTAATTCTATTTCTAAGACTCTTACCTTAAGATATAACTGTTATTTATCCAGAGGATAAACATGGGGGATCACATACACATATACTGTAAGCTCTATGTAGAGCAAGATAATGTCTGTTCTCTTTATAGTTGCAACCCCAATGCCTAGTGTAACAACTGGCACAGAACAGACACTGAATAGCATTTATTTAATACATTAATGGGCACATAAGTGTACAGAGATGCTCACTTTTGTTGTTATTTTGTTTTGTTTTGAGGGATTTTGTTGTTATTGTTGTTGTTGTTGTTGTTGTTTGGTACTGGGGATTGAACCTAGGGCCATTCTACCTCCGAGCTACACCTCCAGCCCTTTTTATTTTGTAGTTTGAAACAGGGTCTCTCTAAGTTGCTGAAGGCCTACCTAAGTTGCTGAGTCTGGCCTTGAACCTGCAATCCCGTCTCAGTCTCCCAAGTACTGGGGTTGCAGGTGTGTACACAGTGTATTTTTAATAATTATGAGCAATGGAAATTTTCAATGTTCATCTGCAGAAGATTGCTAAAAGTTGCCCATTCCACTTAGCCTAAGATCCATGAACATTCATACCATCTGTAAGATCCCAAGCTTATGTTCAAATCTCATGACCTCCCTTCTCTTCTTTTTTACACTCTTTATACTCTTTTCCTGTCTATTTTCAATGCATGCATGATCTCGCCTCAAAACCTTTGAACTTGCTGTTTAATCTGCCAAAACACCCTTCCTTTCTGCGCACACACGCCCCCTCCTTTGCCACATATGTCAGCTCAAATATCAGCTACTCAAGAGGCCTGAGCATCCCATCTGAAACAGCAATCCCCTCCTTACCCTGTGTCTCGGACAAAATTCTCACTGGGTGATCCAAAACAACTGGCCCACAACTTAGAGGGAGAAAGATTTATTTGCTCACAGTTCTTGGAGATTTCAGGGTTTAGTCCATGTCAGGCTGGGTCTGCAAAGCTCAGGGCATGGTGGTGAGAAGCAGAGAGAAGGAGAGAGCAAGTCTCTGCTCTCACATCATGGAGGCTGGAAGCAGAGAGAGAGAGAGAGAGAGAGAGAGAGAGAGAGAGAGAAAGAGAAAGCAGGGGGAGGAGAGGACCATATATTATCCCCAAGGCCACATCCCTCATTAGCAATCAAGCCCTGCTTCCAACATTGCTACCTCTTTTCTGTGAGGGTTAGGGGGACATTCTAAATCCAAACCAATATACCCTGCTGGGTTTTTTTTCTTTGCTCCTAAAGCAATATCTTATAAGAATCATGGAAAGTGTTGAAAGAGTGACATAAAGTTAAAAAAAAAACAGGCTTTGCTACTCACAATATAAATGTATCTCCAAATGCTAGAGAAACATCTCATCTCTGTAGTGAGAATGGTAACTTATTTCTCAATGTAAACTCACCTGGGAGTAGAGTCAGGACTTTTGGATTAAAAAAAAATTGCCAGGACCTACTGATATGTGGGTAACTGGCCTCAGAAACATTCAGTTTTACATTTTTTTAAAGCTATAGACACAGGAAGATAAGTGATAATCAGAATATTTCATTCTTTTTTATTCTGAAAGACAGTTCTGTAAATAAACACAGAACTCCACATGTAAATAACTAATGTATCTTCAAAAAATAAAAGCACATTAACAGTAGAAAACTAAAAATACAAGGAAATTGATATTCGGTGGGAAACAGGATATGTGGAAGCCGCCTGTGAATTTGTTTTCTAAATGAGCACCAGCAAGACCTCAAGCCAACTGGGCTTCATTTACACTGTATACTTTTTCATCAATTAAGTAGAGAGAAGTGATTTGAAATATGAGTCCCTAGTAATCCTCTTCTTCATAAATACTAAAGTGCTAGCAATGTGAAAATAATTATGGCTGAACTAAATACAAATGGTTTTCAAGTTGGAGTTCATACAGCACCTAGAAGTTCCCTTACAGGTCAGATGCCCAGTAGTCAAAGAGCATCCTTCCAGGAATTGAGGTCTAATTGCTACATTAATGTCCCCAGTATCTATAGAAAACCATGTTAATGCCAGAGCTTCAGTAGTTGCTCTTTTAGAGAACAATAAATATGATGTTAAGAGCCATGAATTCATAAGCAATCCTATAGTAACTGATACCAAATAATCTTTGAGGAGACTAACCACATGGTTAAACTTTTTTTTTTTCCTGTTTGCTTTCACATTGGAATTAAATGAATATGCTACTTGAAAGCACCAGCCAAATTCTGTCACTTGAAGTCCTTTAAAAAAAACTCCCAAAAGACCATGAGTTGGCAGCTCATTCCCCATCATGGGCAAGTCCCAAGTAAAGTCAGGGGAGGTGACCTGCAGGTTTGCAACCCACACCTTCCTGAGAGTCCCAAGTAATGATGCATGTAAATACACACACACACACACACACACACACACACACACACACACACACTTCTGGAGAGCAGCCCGGAGCCCTCCCCTCCTCTGAGTACAGACAATTTTAAGTTTATAGAGAGACTCACACCCTTCTGGGGAGCATGAGAAAATACTGGAACACTTGGAAGACGAGAGCAGAGGGGCCTTCACCTCCACACACAGGCTAAGGAACAAGAGAAGGATTAGGATTAGGAACTGGGGTGGTTTCCTTAATAATATATATTACTTTCATTATGATAATAAGACATTCCAGGAAGTAAGTTGGGAGGGAAAGAAAAGGAGAAGAAACTCGTTCTCCCCCCACCTCTTCTGAAAGGAAGCAGCCCCGGCTCCTGGCAGAACGGCAGCCCCGAGGATACAGCAGTTGTCTTCAAATCTGTGACCATAAAAAATCATTATCTCTGTGAAATACAGCAATTTGGGAGATAATCAAACGGTGACCAGGGGGCAGAGCTGCCAATCTGAAGGATTACGCTCCTGCGCGCCCGCCTGCGCCTGACCTTCCTGGGAGCCAGCTGTCGGCACGAAGACGCCCCATCCACTCCCGGCACATTCATTAGGCTGCCTTCGGAGCATGAGCCATTTGCATAACACCCCGGCTTTCTTAATTAGTACTTCATTTCTCCCTTGACTTATTTTGTGGCTAAGTTCACTGTCCCCCTCCTTGATTCTCTCTTCCCCTGCTGAAATATGGGAAGGGTTAGAGAAGGTGGGCTGGGAGGGTAAGGAGGGAAAAGGCATAGGACTTGCAAATTAAGCCCCTAGTAATTAGTCTATTAATATTTTCAGGTTCGTGCAAGGTTTCTTCCTGAGACTATTTTAGAAGAGATTTATCCTCCTACCTCCTAATTCTTCTAGGTTCATGCAAGTACATTTGTCACCTCCCCTTTCCCCTTCTTTACAATATATCCTACCTGTGGTGGATGGGTCTTTGGGTTTTAGATTTTCAGAATTAACATTAACTTCGTGAAAGAGGGGTATCATTGTCAATTCAATAATCGGTTGAGCAGGTCTCAAATTCTAATGCAGGGTTGGGTCAATCTTTTCCTGGGAATCTTATACATCTCTGATTTCTTGTTCTTTTGCTGGATTATTCCATACAAATGAAATAAAAATGAGAACAAATATATTCAACATGTGATTATTATAGTTCTCCAGGATGAATCATTCAGATTCAAACAAAACCAAACTTCCCTTTTCCTAAAGCAGAGGACTGTTTTACTGATCCAAGAATCAGAATTACCTCAACTTTTCCCACTTGGTAGGTAGAGCTTGTTAGAATAGAGAATCTTGATTTCTGTTCATGACGAGAAGACTGATTCTGTTATGTGGGCCCAGGAGACATTTGATAACCTCCTTGAGGTAAATAGAAAGTGACCATTATTAAAAACCACAGTCTGTCATACTTAATTTAGTCCTGAGATGTATGAATTACATCAATAAAAATCAATAATTATTTCCAAAAAGTCTCTATTTCAGCATTGACTGGATTTCCTTCAACATTTTAACTCTATGTAGTACTCAATCTATTTGCACTATAATACAAGAATTGTTTTGTTTTGCATCTGAATACCTACCTAATAAACCCATCTTTATAAAAAGTGTAATGTTGGACAGATTAGAAACAGAAGGTAACTGCAAAATAGAAATCCTCATGCAATCTAGCTGAGGAGAAAGGACACGTG
Organism: Glis glis; assembly: GCA_004027185.1. Lineage (NCBI taxonomy): Eukaryota > Metazoa > Chordata > Mammalia > Rodentia > Gliridae > Glis > Glis glis. Next base: position 642 of record PVJS01008221.1, on the reverse strand, counting down.
CATAAACAGGGTGATAATCATTCCATGACAATATGTAGATTAACATCATGAGTTAAGGTAGCTTCTCGTTTCACTGGAGACAGAAGCTCCTCTGTTGGTCAGTCTTAAAACCTGAGGCCCCAGGTCAGTAAGTAGAATATATTTACAACCAAGTCCCATCTCTGCACATGCAGGTAGCAAAATATTTGCTTTCTGCCTCTATTTCTTCATCTTCAAAAACAGATAAACCCACCCCTCCATCAGTCGTTGTTACAGGATTAACTGATGCTTCTTGATACTAATAAAAATACTACTTTGTGAATGTCACATGGTATTAAGTTACTCAAAATGTTATTATTTGTGGTCAACAAAGACCAAATCTTAAAAGCAAGAGCCTTTAACTAGGACTGCCTCAGAGAAAGAAGTCTGTAAGGCATACTTCTTAATTCTTTTGGCCATATTATGTGTGTGTGTGTGCGTGTGTGCGTGTGTGTGTGTGTGTTGTGTGTGTGTCAATAACCAACTACCTCATATATGCACACATGTAACTCTAAATCATGGTCCCTTTGAAAAATATTTAATCACTTTTGAAATTTGTCTTGATTTTCCTCCCTGACTGGGTCCCTTAGCTAAACCAAATACAAAGTTTATCAATTGGATACA